>JAZHYW010025628.1:0-39411 GCA_037355805.1 Ixodes ricinus | reverse complement strand
TTAATGCATTTCACTGCGCTGGACGTGCATCCCTCAGGTGTCGGAACGTGGTTCTCGGCACATCGATTGCAAGCTTGGGCACGCTTGCAGGCGATTTTGTGTCGAAACCGCCGCAGTTGTGGCATTGTATGGGCTTCTCTTTGAATGGGACAACAAAGTGTCGCACGCGTCCTAGTAAGACATGGCTCGGAAGGTGGCTGCCGCTGAAGACAACTTTAACGACTCGAGATTTTCCAAGTCGTCGCACATTGGCAATCTTGGCTTCTGATCGTAGGTGTTGTGCCAGTTCTTCATCGGTGACATCCGCATCAACGTCGTGAATTACTCCGATGCTTGTTTTGCCTGACAACGGAGAGTAAGGTCGAACTTGGATACCACATAGTAATCGTGTTGTTCATCAGCACTTGAGCTGCATGTCCGTTTCGGACGTCAACTGCAATAAGGTTGAGTCGTTGATTGTAGCGAACTTGAAGAATGCATTCCGGACTTATCTTCTCGAGAGCCTAGTGTGACCTTGAGACTGCTAAGGGAAGTTAGTTTCTTCTCTGAGTCGGTCGGGGCATATACGACGGTGAGGCTGTTGGAGACGTTGTTTGACGCCCGTGTTGTGCCACAATCGGAGAGTGAGTCATCACTTCGAACACGTTTCCGATTTCCAGAGATGCACCACTGTCCTCCAGAGTCGTTGTCCTGCTCCATGTCGGAATGCTCCAAGTTAGAAAATTCAGGTGAGGCGTTTGGAGTGGCAGCAGGGCTGTCTTCCATGGGGTTTACCGGTGGGTGTTGCCCAGGAGTGATGTCAGAAGATGAACGGTCATCGATGGTCGCTACTTTCTCAGGTGAAGACATAGCTCCTTACATGCAGATGCGTTTGGTGGTGAGAGACAAGCCCAATTCCACTTGGCGAATCAAAACTTCCAGGTCAGGATACGAGTACATAGGTTTCAAACGTAAAAAATACCGAGAGAGCAAAATTTCGTGTTCCTTGCTCAAAGCACTTCGTCGTCGTTTTTCACCACAAACGATTTCTTGCATTGATGTTGTGGGAGCGAGAGTCTGCCACCACGGCCAGAGGCCGCTGCCGACCACCCAAACTGGACAGCATCCAATGCGCGCAACAGCGCACGTAGGACAGGGGCAGAAGCCTCATAACAAAGGGCACACGCCCACAGAACAAGGGAGACGGACCGCGGTCACGGATTCGTGTAGTTCAAACGCTCCGGCAATGTTTTACTTTGATACTAACAACCCATTCTTGTTACACTAATAAATGTAGTTTCTCGTTATGAAAACCCCGGCTTCGTGTTGTTCCTCCCGGATGGGCATGCAGCAAAGGCAACCCTACCACAATGTACAGGTCTGGATGGCGATCCCATCGCCATTTGTTGGTTCATAAACACACTAAGCAAGGGTATGGTTGCACCTTAAGGTGAGACTGCAGCCAAATCTACAAGTGCGAGTTAGCCCGCGCTCCTAGCTAAAATAACGATCATTGAATTCAACTGAGCCAAGCTACCTCTAACAGATGAGGGTTTGGCCATAGGCAAAATTCTTGCCAGCTATTGTCATCATGTCATTAGGAGCCACCATATTGGTTTCTTTCACGTCTTCTAGTTGTGGACGAGGCTCATCTGCATTTACTTTATATGTGCAAAATTATCGTTAGTTTTTTATACAGCAGGGGTTGGTCTGCGAGAACATGGCGACATTATTAGGTGTCGCCATGTTGGCGACACCAAATAATGTTTGGTGGCCATGTCACCTCTTTCCATGCGCCTAAGGACCTGTTTCGTCTCTTGGACTATACGCTCTACTTGACCGTTAGATGATGGATGGTACGGCGCTACCTTGACGTGGCGGATTTGGTTCCTCAGCGTGAATTCTTCAAATTCTTGCGAGACGAACGCCGCTCTATTGTCGGAGACTATGGTGTCCTGAACACCATGTGTTGCAAACAACGCTCGAAGCTTTTGACAAACTGCTGCTGAAGACATGAACGCCATCTGGATGACTTCCAGCCATTTCGAGTGTGCGTCCACCACCAGAAGGAAAACTTTTCCTTGGAATGGCCCTGCAAAATCTATAGACGCTTTGCAGCAGCTGTGCATGGGCGCCGCCATAACTGACCTTCAGTTTTTGTTTCCCATTATTACGTTTACTTCACCTCATTATTACCATAGCAGGCCAGGTTATTGCCATCTTAGATTTTATTCTGTCTTTCTTCCCAGCATTGGCCTTTGTGAAGGCTCGTTCACACGAATTTCAGTGGCTCGGTATCTCGGTAAAACAAGAGAAGGTCAGCAATGGCGGCTGCATTCTGGCGCGTGTGTAAAGCGTCTATATGGATCCGGGACCAAGGGTTTCTGGCAAAGTCCCACGGATGCAGCCCTGCGCGTGCAGGTTCCGGCCTAGTCTCCTGGCAAGGTAGGCAGGTGCGGACCTTCCTTTCGATATCTTGATCGATGCCTGGCCACCAAACTGTGCTTCTAGCCAGCGCCTTCATGCGGACGATTACGGGGCGCATGGTATGTAACAACTCCAAGACCTGGTCTCTGGCTTGCCCCGGAATGACAACTCTACTCCCCCAGAGTAGGCAACCCCGATACTCTGACAACTCATGCTGCCGTCGAACGAAGGGCTTGAACTGGTCCGGCAGTTTCTTTTGAGGCCATCCGACCACCGTCCAATGAAGAACTCTGGCCAAGGTTGGGTCGTTGCGGGTGCATCGTGCAATCTTTTGGACATCCCAAGGAATCTCCGGCGCACTCTCCAGCATCCGGACTTCAAAACGTTTCTGGTCAGGTGGGCTGTTCTTCTCCAGTTAGAGGCAGTCGACTCAGTGCAGCTGCGTTCCTGAGCTGATGAGCAAGCCTGCACTCCAGCTCGTAGTCGTAAGCAGACAGCATTAACGACCAACGCAACATCCTCGGTGACAGGACCTGAGGCATTGGTTTTGTGTGATGCAAGAGTCCCAGAAGAGGTTTGTGATCTGTCACAATCCGAAAATGCCGGCCATAGACGAACTTGTGAAACTTCCTTATTCCGAAACCTATTGCCAAGGCTTCACGGTCTGTCTGTGCGTAGTTCCGTTTGGCAGGTGTCATTGTACGAGATCCATATGCTACCGGAACCTCTCGGCCTTCGCTGTCGACGTGCCTCAGCACCACCCCAAGTCCATACGGAGAGGCATCACAGGCCATAACTAGTGGCTTGTGGACACTGTAGTGGCCAAGGACGTCCGAAGACTGCAGTAACGTCTTGGCTCGCTCGAAGGCTTCTGCTTCCCGCATTGTCCATTTCCACTTATGGCCGTCATCCAGCAGCCTGTGCAAGGGCTCCAAAATGTGTGACACTCCCGCAGGAACCTGTTGTAGAAGTTAAGTGCTCCTAGGAACGCTTGCAACTTCTTACACTTCGGCTCGGAGTGCTTCATGGATAGCCTTCACTTTGTCATCCGTCGGCTGTATTCCTGCCTTGCTGACTTTATAACCCAGGAATACGACTACATCCGCTCCAAAAGTACACTTGTCACGTTTCAGCCGGACACCGTCGTCTTTAATTCGTTGGCGCACTGCTTGCAGACGGGTGTTGTGCTCGGCGTCATCTTTACCGCCTACAAAGATGTCATCTAGGAAAACTTGCACCCCTTCCAGTCCTTGCAGCAACTGTTCCATGTATCTCTGAAAAATAGCAACGGCAGCAGCTACTCTGAACGGCAGGCGCGTGACCCGGAAAAGTCCACGGTGTGTGGTGATGGTGAGAAGGTCAGCTGTCTCTCTATCGACGGTCACTTGCAGGTACGCTTGGTCTAAATCAAGCTTGGAAAACTTGGTACAGCCTGCAAGTTTCGCAAGAAGTTCCTTCGTTGTGGGCAGGGGGTAGCTTTCCCAACGAACGACAGGGTTCACTGTACTCTTGTAGTCGCCACAAATTCGCACTGTGCCATCCTTCTTGATCACAGGTACAATTGGAGTCGCCCAACGGGAATGTCGTACGGGTTCCAAAATGCCTTGATTGATGAGCTTGTGCAAGGCTTCATCCACTCTTGGTAGTAAGGTAAAGGGAACTGGACGTGGTTTGAAGAGTTTGGGCTGAGCGGTCGGTTCCACTTCGACTCGGACTGGTGGTCCTTTGCTTTTGCCCAGACCCCCAGACCCGGTTGGAAGACCTCGGCGTGACTTCGCAGCACTGCTGCTGTGGACGGACTCTGGCTCTTCGACTCTCCTTGCAGTTGATTGACATTTAACTCAATCCCTAGATCCTTAAACCAGTCTCGGCCCAACAAGCCTACGCCTGCTCCCTTGATCACGACAAGACGCAGCCGTTCTTGGCGCCCTTTGTAGGTGACCTGGACCATCACAGAGCCTAGCACCTTCAATTCCTGCTGGTTGTACGTGCAAAGACGCAGTTCACAAGGGCGTAGCTTGTGCTTGGACAACCGCAGCTGGCGCATAGTTCTCTCGTTGATCACGGAACACACGGCTCCCGAGTCGACTTTTATCTCGAGAGGGTTTCCGTTAACCTCGACGACGACCCGGACAGCAGGCTCCTCGGCAGTTACTTGGAAAATGCCGAACATGTCCGCCGTCTCACCGTCGCGCCGCCGACCGCCTTGGCCTGGGCGTTTGTCGCTTGTCGGCGTAGGTGTCGGTGACGACTGCTTCGCTTTCCGTCGACAAAGCTTCACGACGTGGCCTTGCTGCTTGCAGAATTGACACTGGGCGTGTCGAAAACGACACTCGTCTGGAATGTGTGCCCTCCACAGCGAAAACACTTGCTTTCCTTTAGCTGTGACTTCGGCGCAGCTGCATCTCTTGACGCTGAGGAGTTCACCTTAGTGTTCGAAGTCGTGTGCTTACCGACCCGGCACACATCGCTGCTCTCGGCGGGCACCGCTCCCGAATCTTCTCCGTCTGACGGTGGGCGTACTCTGCTGCAATCGCCTTCTCCTTGGCTACCGCGAAGGTTAATTCGGGCTCGGACAGAAGCCGTCGCTGAAGCGACCCTTCCCGGAGGCCGCAGACAAACCTGTCTCGGAGCATGTCATCCAACGTCGGCCCGAAATCGCAGTGTTCCGACAACCGACGAAGCTCGGCGATGTAGCCGGCGATACTCTCCCTTGACGCTGGTCGCGTTTTCCAAATTGAAAACGCTGGACGATGACAGACGGCCTCGGGTTGAAGTGGGCCGTCAGCCTGGAGACGATGTCGTCGTAGCTCGTCTCGGAGGGTAAAGCCGGTGAGCAGAGCGAACGTACAATCGCGTATGTTGCCGCCCCGCAGACCGTGCAAAGTATTGCATGCTTCTTCTCGGCTGACATTACCTCGTTTGCGATATAGTAGAACTCGAGTCGTTCGCGGTAAAGTGGCCATGCTGCACCGTTGCTCGATAAGAACTCACCGATGCAGCCAAATGCCGGCGCCGCTGGTGCCGTCGCTTCCGCCATGGCACCGTGAACAGCGCGCTGGAAGGTTCTTTACTTTGTCGCCAATGTTATGTATTTAGACTTTATGTACATTATATACAGGGTGTCACAAAAAAACTATTTACAGGGTTTTTTCACCGCAAAAATAAACTAGGCATCGCCGAACGCTCATTCTCCGCCCAGAGGTAGCGCTAGAGGTCACAACCAGATGCCAAAGTTTCAGCTTGATCCGATACCTTATTCAAAAGTTATAAGTGATTTTCTGAAAATTTCAATGGGAAAATGGAGCCCATTTTCGCCCGTTTTCGGTTTCTGGTGCCATAGAGCCCCATGTATTCGAAAACTTCGTCGGCCGCCATTTTTCCATTGAAATTTTCAGAAAATCACGCATAGCTTTTGATTGAGGCATCGGATCGGGCTGAAACTTTGGCATCTGGTTGTGACCTCTAGCGCTACCTCTGGGCGGAGAATGAGCGTTCGGCGATGCCTAGTTTATTTTTGCGGTAAAAAAGAATGTGTAAATTTTCTTTTGTGACACCCTGCACATAGAAGCGTAGCGGTCCATAGCCGACCTGGCTGGGCTGGATCCACGAGAGTCTGTTTCAGAGCCCGGGCGCGAGCGGCGTGCTCGTGTCCCGCTTCGTGGCAGTCTTCACTGTTGCCAGCACATAACACCCATCCAGGTCTAATACATTCTTTCCATCAAAGACTCACGTTTATTTACAGGAAGAAGAAGTCTGCCACTGATCGTGGCGTGGGTAGAATGCATTACTCGCGTTACGCGCTCTCCTGTGCTTGGCGCTCGCTCGCAGCTCTTTTCTTCTTCATCGCTGACTAGCAATACAAATCAAGCTCAGTGAACGGTCTTTATCGAAGACGTTCTGTGCACGGTTTCGTACTGGACTTGCAGCAGGTGATAATGCAATTTAATGCAAAGGTGCAAGCGGGCGGGACAAGAAAGACGGGCGGGACAAGGTGCAAGCGAGCGGGACAAGAAAGACGAAAATAATTCCTGGATAACGGGGACAAGGGGTCCCCTTCTCCAGGGGATTATTTTCGTCATTATTATCCAACCCGCTTGCACCTTTGCATTAAATCGCATTATTATCATAACCTTAAAATGCAAGCCTTTCACCCTTGTTGGTGTTAGACTGGTGGCCGCTGATAAAACCTGTTTGCTTTACTGACGGCTAACCCCTGGTTTGCTCAGTTGGTAGAGCGCTCCACTGGAAATGGAGAGGTCCCGGGTTTGATACCCGGACCAGGAGGATTTTTCCGGTCGCGCACCAGTCACCTAGTTGTGTTTGGAGATTTGTGTTTGTCCTTTGTCCCCCTTGTTCCTTTTCTTCATGGATTATTTTCGTCTTGCAGCAGGTGATCATATTAAGGCGAAAGCTTGGCTTGTCCCACTGAACCAGAAAGCGTAGTATAATCCAATAAAATTACAGTTGAGCGGCACTCTCCGCTCAACAGTATTAGGGTCGCCCAGTGAGCGGCACTCGCCGCTCACTGGGCGGCCCTACTTGTCCCATTACCTTGGCGTCGTCCTTGCGGTCGTCCTAGAAGATGTCCTAGACATGTAGGACGACCTCACTTGTCACATCACATGAAAAACAAGCGGCGTCAGCGTCGTTGTGCCCGAAAGATGGCCATAAAAATACGTCATCGAGCGTCATCAGCTTGATGTCATCGAGCGTAATCATACGTCATCAGCGTGATGTCACCACCGGAGCGCCGTGTGCAAAAGTAAGACGTGACACGCTGCTTTTAGGAATGCACTTAAGCAGCTCCAAGTGCCTTCGGCGTGCTTTTTCTTTCCTAAAGTATCCGCATCTCAATCCTAGGCGCGCAAGGCGCGCAAGACTTATCTGGTCCTGACCTGCTCTCCTCGCGGGCTTCGCGGGTTCGAGTCGCCGCCAGTCGGTGGTCGCGTGACAGATTCGTCACTATAGTGTCGGTGACAAGTCAAGGACGAAGTGGAAGCTCCACCCACCCCTTTCCACTTCAGCAGAGCGATTGGTGGAGAGGAGGTCGCCTCCTCTCCAGCGTCCGCTTGGACAAAGGGGAAAGAGGTGGAAGGAGCTTCTACTTGGTTTTTGACCTGTCACCGACTATACACGAACTCATCTCTGTGACGTCACGGCGCGGTGGTGGCGCGTCGGTCGCACTTCCGGTCTGGGGCTGTGGGCAGAAGTCCCCATGCCAGACGTGTATTCCTGCGTTGTTTTGAAAGGAACCAGACAAAAACCTGCCTTCTCGTCAAAACGCCGCGCCTGGGGCCGTACCAAAAGTGTCGAGAAAGGTTTGAAGGTCAGTTTTCACGTGCTCGGTTCGTCCGAGAATCTGGATATGTGCCGTGAAAAGGAAAAGCAGACGCCGTCGGACAACGATTGCTTGGGCGGGAAGCACTTTGGGTTGAATTCACGGATACTTGTGGTCATCAGATTTATTTGTTTTGTTCCAACATGAACGCCAGAAAACCGTCAAGTTGTGCGGACCACCTGCGGACTACGTTCAGTGCGTCTTCAAGTTCAAACGGCCGCCTGATTGTTCGAACTGTCGTCTGCTCTTTCAAACATTTCTGCTTGTCGTCTGCTCTCTTAGACGACGCCGGTCCGTAGACCAAATGTTGGCCCGGTACTTGCGATAAGAAGTAAGTGCAGGCCACAAAAGACTTAAATTTGAAGGTTGGTAAGCAGGCTCGATGTAAACAGTAGATACAAGGAGATGTTGATCATTGTTACCAGTGACCCTCACCGACTTGTTAAGCCTTATTCAGTTGGTCCGATTCTGCTTGAGATTTTCAGTATCGACGTCGACCATCTCAGCTACGGTTCACGCTTTTGCAGCCCGAGCGGCGTCGCGACTGAAAATTCCGAGCGAAATCTCATCATGCGAATCAGGCTTTAGCGTACATTCTGCGGCGTCCACGCGGAATGAATCGCCACATGTCAAATTATTCACGCGAAGTTTTGCGGTGTAACGAGCCTCGGTAATTTCGCTGACGCCGCTCAAGATAGTCGGACATCGCCAGGAAGACGTAGAACCAACAATTCGAACGCGAAAAAGGGCAGGGGGACTCACACTGACGCCGACAACATCGCATTTCAATGGTGTGTTTATGGGCGACGGCGAGTTTCTTGCCCACACCCCCATCGCGCATGCGCGGCGCCGGTGGCGTCCGCTAGGGCGCTCCGGGCGCTCCGGTTTGTTTGTAAACATGAGTTGGTGTATGGGGTATTCACTGGCCGCCATATTTGAGGTCACTGTCTAGAGCGCATGCCCAGAACGAGCTTACATTGATAGGCTGTCAAGACCGGCAATCTTGATGGTGCGGGGTGCACGTTGCAAAATAACTGTGGAAGCTAGTCATCAGCACGTGCTCAGCATTAGCGCACACGGATATGGCCGCCAGTGAATACGCCCCTATGAAGGCGCCGGCTGCCAGCTCAGTGTTATTTACGGGTGATCCGAGAACGCGCCTTATTTCGACGATGGCACAAGAGCAGTCGGGGCTGAAAAACGCCCTTGCGCTTCCGAGACTCAGAAATGCACTCTTTCGATCCAAGCAAACATGAGAGCGATGCACCCTGCTACGTGCTACTGATACAACAGTCTGCTGGCGCCATGTTATGGTGGGTGTTCCCAAAGAACAGATACCACCAGCCGCGAGCCGTGCGGACCGTGCGCAAGACAGGCTGTGAAACCGCGTTTGGGTCGCAGAAAAGCTGGAGCCTGAGTTGCGCGTTCTAAAGCCCTCTATCCTGGGAAAAGTGGCGCCATTTATTCTTGTAGAAGTGCTCGAGGACGTGTCGCGCGCCACTTCTGGGAAATTCATGGCGTCTGAAACCTAGCTCAGTGCTGCGCTGTGCCGCCATGATCTTCCCATGGGCTGCACGTTGCACGCGCCTGGTGCATCGACGCACCTTGCGCTACTTTTGAAACATGAAGGGGCTTTGGCGCGTTCATCCCCGTAGCGCCGTCTTTCCTGCATGGCATGTTGATCTAGCTCCTCGCGTGACTGAATTTGGCGAATAGCAGCGCCGCGCGTTCGAGGCGCGCGGCGCACTCAAAGGTAGGGGAACGTTCGGCGGGGCGCGCGCAACGTCTGCTTTCCTGCATGACACTTGATCCGGCTCATCAAGTGATCAGATCCCGGCGAATAGCGGCGCGGCGGCACGTGGAAAACAGACGCGCAACTCATGGCTGCCGCAGGGAGCCTATACAGGAACTTAAGCGGGTTTCACATGCAGCGATTACACGGCTGAAATCGCTGCCGCTCAGCGGCGCGGCGGCACGGATCGCGAGGTTTCATTTCACATGAGCGTTTTCTGCCGTTGCGATGGCCAATGTTGCTTGCAGCAAGCAGATGCGATCACTTTCACGGCCTCAATCACCTCTTCCCAGAGTTTCTTTTTGGTCCCATTGTTTCTAAATGTTTTGAGCTGCGCGTCCCAAAGAACCCGAAGCTTCGACACTTCACTTATAAGCAGTTCATTGAACTCGGCGCGATGCATTTTCTTACTTGGTGGACGATCTGGGTTCGAAAATACACGTCAATGTCCCTCAGTTCTTCTTCTTTTACTTTTCTCACTAGCGCTCGCACGAGCCTATGTTACGACTATACTTCGTCTCACCTTAGCATGGACTAACCGCGAATGCTGTGCGAGCGCGAGCGGCTGGCCTTGACTGCCTTGAGTAGAGCTCTTGCTGCACGAGCGCTCGCTCAGCCACCGAGGCTTCATTCGAAGCAACTAGCCCGTGCTTTTAGCACGCGCCGCTAACAATAGTCCATACTAAGGTGAGACGAAGTATAGCGTCTCTTGCGCTCGCTACACTTGGTACACAGGCAAGGAAACTAAAAAAGAGCCGCGTGTTTCATTGAGAAAACCAATTTCGAGGAAGGGGACAGCAATCCCCTCCTCCATAATCTCCTGAACAGTTCCGACACCACTGGTGAAGCAAGAAGCTCGACCGGCCGGAAAAAAGATACCGCAAAGCAGTTGCTTGCGCACTTTCTCTGCTTGTCGTGTGCTTCAAGAACGTGAAAATGCCGCCATCCTATGCACCAGCTTTCCCGCAATGTTTCTCCTTCTGTCACGCGGTTTCCTGCCGCGCTGTGAGTGGCCAGCTGGGAAGCTGCCGCTCTGCCGCGGCGAAAAATTTCTAACCTGCTGGAACCGGGCCGCTCAGCCGCTGCGGCTGGCCAGAGCGCCGCGACGGCAGAAATCGCGCCGCTCTGAGGCCAAAATCGCTTCATGTGAAACCCGCTTAAGAAAAGCCTTTACCGAGCACCCCCAATGGCAAAACGGCGCACTTTATCCGCGACAGCGTCTTCCATAGGGAGCCATTCTGTGGGCAAGTGAGGATTACAGTAGGTCGGGGTTAGTACATCCTACAATAGTCAGTCTGCAGTCACTGCCAGAGGTGTGTTCATTTCTTATACGATGATCCTGTTATATTTTTCATACATAAAGTGCATACATTCGTGTTCGAAGCATTTATATGAGTAAAGCAAAGAAGCTTCAAACCTTCTTGAGCCGTGTCGTCAGGGAATTCTGTCATTCTGTCTAATGGCACGTTTACACCTGAGAAGAAATCCGCTGCCGCGGGAGCGGATCCGCTCCCGGCGGCGGCGGCGACGAGCGGGTTGACATCTATTACCTTCGAGCGGCGGCGGCGGCGGGGCTGCGGCAGCTGTTCCCGTAACATCCGGTCAAATATAACGAGAAGGCGCGAGAGTTCCCACCTTGGCTGTCTCTCCCGGGCGTTGCTGCTCCCGGAAGAACGTGTTGGGAATTGTAATTTTGGCACCTCCTACTCACGCGAAACAGCCGTACAGTGCTCGTGTAAATATGCGGTTGACGAAAACGAGGAAGACGAAGCAACGGTTTGGCTCGGGGCAGATCGAAGAAGACGTACGGAACGACTGCGATCACCGACACCAGCAGATTAACTTCGTCAGTGTAAATAGTAAATCCATTCTGTTTCTTACCGGAAGTCTTTGACGTTCAATTAACGCAACAGAACGCATACTCATGACGTAGGCAGCGTCGCGCTGCGCAAGAATGTCACTTCCGGTCAGCGAAACGCCTCGTTCGGCGGCAGAAATAGGTCCGGACCTAAACGGCTCGCCGCCGCGTTTTCCGCCCAGCGTTTCGCTCCAGCGGTAAAAGCTGGGCGGATTCGCCAGCGGATCTGCAAGTGTAAACGTACCATAAAGCGAACACAGTCTCTTGTATGATACATGAATAGTGAGATTGCGGATTCAGGGGTGGCGCGTACTGATGAAGACGCCACTGACAAATTGAACTTTTTTTTCTTTTATATAAAGCTCCAGCATATAAAACGGCGTTTATAAAGAGAGTAAATAAATGTGACTAGGACCTTTTAGAAACACCTGGACGCGAAGGAATAGATCTGTGACGCGTGGCGTCTTCTCTTACAGACTCCTGCCACATGTCCTCAAGTTCTGCCTCGCGAATTGTGTTGGTTGCCATTACCTTCGTCGTTTCGGGTAAAGCAAGGAAAGCTAAACCGATCAGAGTAAATATCACCGCGCTGACCGCCATGGCGAGAGCTCGATTAATTGGCGGGTTGGGTCCCCTGATAAAGAGCAATAGCACGCCTCCGCTCCTACCGAACATGGTGCCTAAGGAAAAGCTTGTGGCTCGTAGCACGGTGGGGAATATCTCCAACAAATACACGAATATTGCCATTGAGACCATGTCCAGAACGATTCCCTTAATGATAATTGTGACAATCGGCAGGATGCTGTCGTCCTTTAGCCAAACCAGCCAAGCCTGAAAGCCTAGTACGACCGACATATGTAACATGGTCACGCAAAGCATCTTGCGGCCGGCTGAGGTAGTGCAGGACATACAGGAAAGCTATTGAGACAGGTAGCCGCGCAACAATTAGGGTTATGTGCGCAGTCCGGTTTCCTACCAAGGTCTTGTTAAAATAGGTGTCGAAGTAGTGAAGGGCGGTCATGAACGTACACGAAAAAAGGGTGACGGATCGGAAACGCAGAGAGCTGTTCACGACAAGGTCAAGGGGCTTGGTTGTTGCACGTTCATTTGCGTGTTGCCCCTCCGCAACATCTCGTACTTAATCTTATTCAGCTGAGCCTTCACTTCGTCCAGGGGATAGCCGTTGACCTTGGCAGCCGAGAGCACTGCGTGCTCGGTGCCTTGGACGTCGCCCAATGCCATCAGCCAGCAAGGAGACTCTTCGATGGCGTAGGCGGCGAACAGGAGGAAGCATGTCGGCACCATAAGTATCGCTTGAGCCACCCTCCAGTGTCCACCTACCACCAGTAAGAGGAAATGGAACAGTGGCAGCGCCGCCGATGTGCTCGAGGCGGCAAAGGCGCAGAAGACGACGCGACGCGTTGTTTTCGTCACCTCGAACAGCAGAACGGACGCCATGTTCACAACCGTCAAAGATGTCACCGATGTCAGAAAGCGCAAGATGATAAACGTGAGCATCGTGTTGGAGAAGATAGTGGCCGTGCCAGAGGCGACTAGAAGTAACAACGCGACCACGAAGACAGGTTTCCGGCCAAGGCTGTCCCCAAAGCACCCGATCACGCTCCCGGCGACGGCTCCTCCGTAGTATACGAGCGAATGAAGCAAAAGAAGCCGGTGTCTGTGGCAAACCAGGTTCCACTCGCTGACGATGGACTTCCCCGTGGTCGCCAGGTCGTAGTCCCACTCGTCGCAGAAGACCACGGTCCGGTTCTCCGTGGCATTTCCCTCGTCCACTGGAGGCTCGTAACGGGTACATTTGCTGAACGTGCCGTCCGATTCCACGGGGATGCTCTGATTCTTCCAGACGTCGGTCGGCATGTAAGCCAGCTCTGGCGGTGGTCTGCACCAGTGTTCCACGGGCCGTGCGAACACCACGGTGGCGAGACTGTTGCTTACTGCGATGAAGATGGAAAGTGTGGCGCAGAGCAGTGCCATTCGTTGGAAAGGGCCGTGTCCGAAAACAAGCGCTGCGTCCAAAGGGGCAGTCGGCGCGCTGGCATTGCGGTCTCGGGTCAGAAGAAAAGAGGCCTTCATGTTGCGATGCGTCTTGGCAAAGCTTGAGTCGAATGAAGAACACCCGATCGGAAAGTGCTCGCGACGCTCGTTCCCTGGCATGCTTCTGGCGCTCGCTCGAGCTCTGCCTCAGAGCCAGTATGAGACGCTTTGTACACGCGCCAGATTATATCCGTCATTGCTGACCTCTTGTTTTACCGAAATACTGACCCACCGAAACGGGCGTGGACGAGCCTCTACAAATGCTAATGCAGGGGAGAAGGACACAGTTGAATCTAGAATAGAAATAACCTGGCCTGCTATGGTAATAATGAAGTTAAGCAAACAGAATAAGAGGGAACGAAAGCTCAAGGGCAGTTATGGCGGCGCCCATTCAGAGCTGCTGCGAAGCGTCTCATCTGTCGTGCTTAGTGACGCGGCAGCAGTGAATCTCTTTACTGGTATAGTGAACAAGAATATTAAATATTATATTATACTCTACTATTGGCGACGAAATATTTCGGTTGTGCCACCTGGCGGGAGCAATCCTCTGACGTAGCGAACAGGATTTGTTTCACATGCAGCGATTTTGGCCCCAGAGCGGCGCGATTTCTGCCGTCGCGGCGCTCGTGCCGCTCAACCGCTGGTGTTGGCCAGAGCGCCGCGACGGCAGAAATCGCGCCGCTCTAGGGCCAAGACCGCTGCATGTGAAACACGCTTTAACAGACGACACGCCAAGTGGTCCCACAGTGTGGTTATGCTCGCTTGCTTGTATGCCAAAGGATAACGGTTTATGCTGTTTTAACCCTTTCCCTACCATGGACGACCTGGGTTCGTCCACACTGTTTGTACCGCTCCCCGAAGACGAGCTGAGCTCGTCCACGTTTATTCGGGCTCTAATACGCTACCATGGACGAACTGGGGTAGTCCACGTGTTTCAGTGAGCTTTGACGTGGATAGATGGCGCTTGACGAAAAATAAAAACCTGGTAAATTTCTGAATTTGGCAGAAAATTGTTCCAACGCAGGCAACAAGGGATTTAAAAATAGCGGCGTCACCTTCTCATCGCTGCGTTCGTAGTGACGATATTGCATCTCAAGATTTGGGGCGAAAACGAAGATATTGTGACGTCTCTTCAGATTCAGAAGACGAGAAAATAAATCTTTCATCGAACAGCGAGAGCGATGCAACTGAGTTCTTGGATTTGAGCTCAGACGACTCCGATTTCGATGAGGACATCGTGAAAAAACAGTTAGGGCGCAGGCGAGCTGGTGCAGGTTTACCACCATTTTGCTAGACCACCTGAGACTGGGTGGAAGATGTTGGCGTGTCGGCATTGGACTAGGATCAAAGTAGAAAATCCCCTCTAGCACCCCCCCCCCCCTTCGTTTTGCGTTCACTTGTGTGCAAGGTAATGTGAACGGTCTGCGGTGATGCAAGTGAAGCGGAACTTCAATCCCTTTTCTTTTGCAGTGTGTTCAAAGATTTCACATATAATAAATATATTGGCATTTGTTTATTGGCCTTTGTATTGCATATAAAGTTTATAGGGACATATAAAAAATATTCGATAGTTTCAAATCGTTTTTTTCAACACTTTTTTGCGGTAGACAAAGGGTTAATAATGGTGTGTGATATTTTTGTGAGTTCTGTTTGTTGTCTTACGGTAATAAAGTAGAAAGTTGGGCTGGCTGGTTTCGGTTGTACATAGTGAAAAATACACCAGCGCAAAGGGACATAAAGGGAAGAGACACGCCGGATAGGAGCAGAGCGCTGACTCGCAACCAGACACGCGCGGGATTTATGGTGACCAAAAAGAAAATTATCTTTCTCCTTTTCGTCTATTAAAATGCCTAGTTGCGAGTCAGCGCTCTGTTCTATCCGGTGTGTCTCTTCCCTTTATGTCCTTTTGCGCTGTGTATTTTTCACTGTGTCTTACGGTGCCTACGAGCCGCTTTGGTTAACAAAATCCTTTAAAACGTTCAAAAACAAGTCTGGAGTTTGACGTGACAAGTTCAGCCGTGTGCGTCACGGCAGCGCTGATCACGGCTGTTCTCGGCGTCTCTGATTCTTGTTTTGTTGAATCTGTGGAGGCTCCTGTGGATACAATCGTATTGTTTTTCACCAAATTGTAGGACGAGCTGCTGTGCACGCGCGCGCTCTTGTGTTGGCGCCGCAAAACGATTGGGTTGTGTGTATGTTTATTCAGCCTAGAACTCTGTCTGCCTCAACGGGCGACTTTTTTCTCAGCTGTTGATGATCAATTTAGCCAATGGGGTACTATCACTAGTCTGGGGTCTTTAACGTGCACCACGCAGTAGTGATACACGACCGCACACCCGTACCATGCTCATCCAGATCGAAACGGGCACGGGTGGGAATTGATGAAGCGAGCTGAAGAACCGAGGAAACTGTGCCGTCGTCTGCTCTCCCTCCTACTCGCTACGTTACAAACGATGATGATGATACCTAAAAAAGCGCCCCCTAGAGTTCGCGCACGCCACCAGTGGCGCCAACGTGCTTGGGTATTGGACGGGGCAGGTGAGTAGTGGGCCGTCATATGGAATGGGTCCCATTTCATCGGTTTCTCTCGTTGCTGGGTTCTCTCTTCAGTCTTGAATCCCTCTTTCCTGCAGGAGCCTAGAATATCTAGAACCACTCTGTATGGCAGCGCTGCCATATACAGTGGCTCGAGGATTTCCAGGCTTCTGCAGTTTCACGTCCCGTTCCTGCCCACACATGAAAGACGCGCGCAATAAAGTACGCACTAGTTGTTCTTTCGCGCTTCTTTTATTAAACAGGATGTTGGTACAGCGACCCAAATAATCTTCTATTTGATGGTCAGCGTGGTCTCGACTTGCGAAATGCGCTGAGCTTGGCTGAGCACAGTCGTTTTCTTCACAGGCTTGGCTGATCAGAGTCGCTGTCTTCACAAACTTGTCCAACAGGTCAATCACCAACGTTAATCTTATTGCAGTCTTGCAATCTACCGCGTTAGTGTGACGTCACAGGTCCAAACAAACCGTTGTTACGGGCGTTGCTGTGGACTAAGACACGTGATTGGATATCGCTCCGAAGGTACGATCGGTCAGAAATCAGACGTGGAAGTTAAACGATTAAGAATAATAGATATATGGAGGCTAGATCTCACACTTACCGCGACAGGCGTTTGCCCAGAACCGACGTTTTCTGAAATATTTGCGACAGTAATTTCCGGTCCTCAAGACGTCTCGGGATGCCCGTAACAGACGACGAACGCACAGCGGAATGACTGAAGTGTGCCATCTGCAACCATTTGGATAGTTTGTATAAATATACAATTTTGATCCAGTATTTAATTAGCACATATATCAAATATAAGAAAACTCGTCAGGTTCATAAAAAAAAACGAATTGTGTTTGCTTGCAATCCGGGATACTTTCTGGAGGAAAATCATCACACGCGTGGATAACTGCTAAAACTACGAATGAGAAAAGCATCTGCCTTACGCGATATCAAAGCAGCTACGTCAGGCCCTCTTTTCTATTTTGCAATTGACGTGCATTGTAACGAAGGAGCAATTATTTCGACTAAAGGAGCGATGGGAGAACCTAGATTTCACTTGCGGGCGAAATCTAGAGTGGAACTGTCATTCGTACCTGCTCGTAATCATCACAGTGAGAAAAGAACGTTTCTGATTGCTCCATTTTCAGCAAGACCACAAATAGCGAAAGAACTGAATAAAAAACATCTGGTAGATTTAAAACGGTTATGGGCAGTTCGCTTCATTACATAAGCATGCACTGAAGCAACGTTTGTGACGTATTAACTTCTCAAAACGCGTATTGGCCCGCACTTCGACGTTGATGCACTTCACGTCGGCCTTAGAAGTCATCATCATTATACGTGATTCGGATATGTTGGTCAAAGAGCAGGCATCGATTTGCTTTAGAATTGTTCAAGATAACTTCGAGTTACAGGAGTTATTTTGTGGCTTTTGATAACGCAGCAGACAGGAAAGCGACCACACTCTTCGCTGCCGTTTTAGCTTGCCGATTCACATATGCCGTGGGCAATGTTACGATGGTGCCGTAAAACATGAGGGGCCAGCACAATGGGCTCCAAGTGCTCATGCAACAGAATGAACCCCGAGCGCTGTACGTGCACTGTATGGGGCATGTCCTTAACCTTGTGTTACAGAACTTGAGCCACAACGCGAAGATGTGTTGTGACTTCTTGAGCATGATAACTGATCTCGTAACTTTGTAACGTCCGCTTCAAAGCGTGTCGGTTTGTTTCAAGCGTTGCAACAAGAAGACGAAAATATAAATTTAAAACGAAATTGTTGCCCCACAAGGTGGACCCTCAAAGCAGGTCCTCTTCGGTCAGTCCTTCTTAATTTTAGAGTGCTGATGGTATTTTTCAACAACCTAGCATTCGGCGAGCGGAATGACGCTGGGGCAAAGACGAGCGGATTCCTGAAAGTGTTGTCGAAATTCGGAACATATCGCAAGCTGAAACTGTTCTTCCTAATATTTTCTCGGTTAGAAACTGTAAATACCGACTTGCAGAAGCACACTGCGATTAGACCAAACAGAGAAAATGATAACAGCTGTTAGGGAGAGTTTAAACGAATTGAAGAGAGGATTTTCTTCGTTTTGGAACGATCGAGACATGTGCAGGGGCAGCTGAGCTTGACGTCGACGAACCATCTGCTCCAACGCAAAGAGAAAGACACCGCGCCGATATGGTAATGAATCCGCAGGTCATGTACACCCGTCCTTTGAAAACATGTATCGACAGCGGTTCTATGATGCAGTTGACGCGGTACACTCCTCGCTAGACGAAACGTATCCGCCTTCGACGTGGCAGCACATGGCTTACATTAAGCGCTTTGTAACAGTTGAAGGAGGCCGAAGATACCTCTGTGACTTTTACGGAACATATCTTGAACCTGGACGCACTGAGCTGCACCGTGATATGCTCGTTGATAATGCGAAGCAACGCAATATGCCAATCAGCAGATTTCAGGATGTTGTAGAGGTATTCTCGGGCGCTAATGGTGAAGAGTTAAAAGCCCTTTTGTCAGAAATGGCTAAGCTAGTTAAAATTGCATTGACCATTAATGTCACATCATGCACGTCAGAAAGATTGTTTTCCTGTCGCCGTCGCATAAAAATGCAGTTGAGGTCAACCATGGAACAGGCCCGCTAAAATCATGTTGCACTTTTGCAAGGCCACAACGATCTCGACCGTAAAATAAAAGTAAACAAAGCATTGCAGATGGCTTTATTAAGCGATGAACTAACTGTACGACTAAACACATTTTCATTAAGGGCTGAGCTTTCTGCAAATTTGCAGTGTCCGTCTTTTCTTTATTTTGCTTGTATAACATGGGCGCTTACACGCTCTTCCTTTAGTTACGTTCCGTTACTCTGTAAGTCGCTTGTTCATCTCTTAACGTTGCCTCTCATATAAGTGTTTGTCTGCATTTCTTTGTCTCCGGCTGAGTTCGTTTTTTGTTAATTTATAATTGTTAAAAATGCCTTGTTCTTGTTGAAATTGTGTGTACTTGCACATTTTCCCTTGATTCTGTCGATAAGATAAAATTGTGTTTATTTAATTGAGTCATGCTTGCGTCATGTTAATTCGTCAAGTGATTATCTCCACGAAGATGACCTGTAGCGACGTTTGGTTCGCTATTTCATTTTTTGAATATAGCATTTGGAGCTACTTTGCTCTATTTAATAGGAAAGAAACAGTTTCTCGACAAAAATGTGAGACGTGAATTGGCAACAATGATGACGTGTTTGCCTGTTTTCATGTGAAGGAAAAAAAAACTGGCGATGCCTGAGCGCCTGCGCGTTTGTAAAACTGCTAGGAAGCAGCGTCTCCGCACGGAATGGGAGAGAGGGAGGAGGAGGTAAAATTGGAGGGAGAGAGGGCAAATGGAGAAAAAGGGCAGTGTGGAGACAGAAGGTGGCAGCAAATCATTCGCCACTCCCCCCCCTCCCCCGGCAAATTGAAAACTCTCCCCCTATGGTATTTGTTGCGTCTGCATCCGTATCAGCTAATACAAAAATACCAAGTATGTTTTACGGCGTGCAAGACAGTTAAAAGCAGGAAGTGACAACGATCATTATTCCAGTTCGGTTCAGTATATTTGCATTTTGTTTTGGTTTTCTTACGGTTTTATCGGCCGTGCGAAATATCAAGTCGATTACCGGTTCCACCAAGCGTGAACCGGTTGCAACCGGGTCTTAATTCTACATTTAACCGCGGATTCCCGCGCGGGTTACGGCACGGCCGGCCTTCGCGCCGAGCGCAATTTACACCATCAATGCCATCTGTCGGCAGCTGTACTCAGATTTTACTTTCAACTATACTCTGTGTCACTAGTGTGCAGCGCAGGCGAAGGCAACGCCACGCGAAAAGAGAAAGGGTGAACAGTAGGAAGACGGGACGGGAGAGGAGGGCAATGAAGGGCGAGGGTCGAAAGGGAGGGCACTAAGAACGTTAGAGAGGAGAGGAGATTTCTCTCCTCCTCCCCAGCCGTCCTAGAGGTTGCCTTTTCTCCCCTCGCCCAGCGTTGCCTTCGCCTGTACTGCACGCAACTAGAGACACAAAGGATAGGATTCTGCGAATATTCTAATTTTTGAATAGTTGTTTCGAATAATACGCTATTCGATATTCCCTTCGAGATGAACTGCGATATTTGCAGTCTTGAAGTATTGATCGTGGCAAATTAGCCCCGTTCAGCCCGCTTCGTACCGAGCACCGGTATACAGCGGAGAAGGAACAACAGCGGTAGCGAGCTCCGCGGGTGATGCCTCTCCGCAGTGCCCCGGTGCTCGGTAAGAGCGCCCTCAACGGGGCTAACCCGCCGGAATCGTGCACTTCGAAAAGTACAAATATCGCAGCTGTGTACTTGGGGGGGGGGGGGGGGGGAGACAGATTTTCAAAGCGGGATGGTGCCGGCGCGCTCCTCGTGTACTTAAATTTAAAAGAAAAGCGAAACCTTTGTGAATGTTGATATCTACATTCCAGTAAATTTTCTTTGAAAACTAAGCTGGCTATTATGCAAGAACGAGCCTAGATTACACGGTGTTTCCAACTGCGCGATGGAGGTCAGACTGTTTGTGGGCCGCATTTTGAATATGGGCTGCGAAGAGGTGACGAAGGCGTTGATCGTCCACAAGCGTCTTCCCTGTTCCGTACGCTTTCCTCTCCGCCACGCGACAACGCAAGGCATGCGCGCTTGCCATCCGTATGCGCGGGAGCTGCGTCCGGCACTAAATTTCAAACGCACTCCATTGGTGACTCCACAATTGCTCCGTCTGGCCGGCGGACAAGCTGCAGTGCGCAGACGTGCACAAATAGGGCGGTTTCGTGTGACGTACTTTCGGCTTGAAACCTCAACGGGACGCCATTTTGATGAACTTTCGCCCAGAGTCGGGAAGTACTTCGAGTACATTGACCGTAGAACACTACTTTAAGTTGGTTTAGAAAACGTGTACTTTACTTGAAGTCTCTGAATATGCATTTGTACTTCATGTTTTGTTTTTTTTACTTTCCAAGGAAAGTACAGGTCCCGACTTTAAAGTGAGTTCCCCAAATTTGATCGTATTAAATTTGTACTATAAAATAATGCTTTGTCAACTCTAAAGAGATACTGGGGGCGATATTCTAATCTCAGAATCTCATCAGAAACGCGAGCACACGACGCATATCGCTCCGTTTGCTCTGAAGGCAGCTTTCGTATGATAATGATATATTTAATTCGCAGTTCAGTTAGCCCACTCGACAGCGTGCAAGGCTAGACAGAAAGGTTGGGATCCCTTACGAGAGTGCGTCTGCTGGCCCGCTACCGAGTGGCTGGGTAGGCACATACATAAACACGCAAGGAAATGCGAAAAAAAAAAAAACAGCAGACAGGAAAAAACAAAATTACCCATCTCCCCTTTTCTGACCCGACACATACAAGGGACGCAACCACTGATCTCTATTGTAGTAGGCTGGATCGCGGATCGGGAGCCCGTCGGTGTCGCCACCGGCGCCCATTGCTTGACACCAGGCAATACACGCAAGTGGGAGAAACGCACAATAGTAAGAATATTGAAGCATGTACGCTGTGCTTGGAGGCGAGAATTTTATGGTGTGCTGCGATCCTTATGCCGGGTGTTTAGAGATCGAATCGGTATTTTGTCAAAAAGTTCGAACGGCGATTAAAAAAAAAATCAAACGTACCGGAGCTCCTACGGCAAAGCTGGCAAGCTTGCTCTCGTAGTGGAGTAAACAAAGAAACTTGCCGTCAATGAGACCGTCCTCGAGGAAGCCCAGAAGTTCATGAATGATAAAGAAGTTCCATCTCGACAGCGGCTTTCCGGGAGTGAGCAAATTCCGCGTAGCAAAGCCTTCCAACTTGTCGTCTGCTAAACCCAACTCAACGAAACCGCCACCGACTCCGCGGTAACTCTTGGTAACTCTCGCCTCGTTGAGCTTCCCTACACTTTTCGCGCAGCGGAATCACTCTCGACCATAAAATATTTATTTATAACAACTGCGAGGGCTGTCAGTTTTAACGTTTGTACGCAAGCTATTTGACGGGCTCCTCGAAGAGCAGCCAAAAAGTTTCAGTGCGGACTCCAGCTTAGAAACGGGGGAAACGGCACGTTTTCTCGTTTTTCCCATAGAGTCCCATGATTTCATGGAGTCAATCAATGGCCGTCGGTGGTGAAACTCATAGAGTTATTATAATGTACGCTAGAGGTTCAACTGGCGCTAGTGTGCTGCTGCAAATTGAAGCAGACAGCAACCAGTCCGAAATTGACTTCCGGTAATGCATTTCTATGGGAAAAAGCGAGTGCATTTTCTCTCTGCGCTCGATTATAAGAGCAAATATCACGAATAATTCGTACGTACTAGGTAGCTTGAAACATTTCTCAGTCACGCAGACGAAATAATTGGTCAGTTACAGCGTTTTTATTTGAAATTCGTGGCATGAAAAACGGTGCTAAAACCGCTTCGTACGTGTATTTATGTGCACTGACGGACACTGTTAGCGCGAACGCGGCGTCGGCGCTTTCCAGCATGGGGGATATACGTGCCAGACGAACGAAAAACAGGTGGAAAACCAAGAGAGACGGCAAGAACTACTCAGTAACACTGGATAAGTAACTCCTTGGGCTTGCAGACGATCAAAATAAATTGTAAGTACTGCTTTATTCTTTATGCTCATGAATATGTGCGAAGATGCTTGTTCTGGGTTCAAATCATCAACCGCACGCTCCATATCCTTGCAAATAGGGAGAAGCCAGAGAACAGCTGCCCGATTAAAACTGCCCGACATAGAAAATAATTAAAAGAAACACCTTTCGTAGCCCACATACTTTATTTTTTTAACAGATCGGAAAGATGCACAACGGAGTCATTTTCATATAGTGACAGAACGGGCATACTAGCAATATATAAGCGCCACCGGAACGCTGGCGAACCTTGAACGCACTCTAGATTCCTTTCGATTGCTATTTCGCTTAGAATCGTCGCTCATTTTTACATACCTTCCTTGAAACAGAGGTTTGGGCCTGAAATATAGCGAAGTTCAATATCGTTCAGTGGTAAAGGAAAATGCTGTAACTAAAGCAATTACACTTTCACAATATCAATAAAGGTACATACTATCCGGTACAACCGAAATAACAAAAGTTATTCGTGTTTTTTTCCGGCGAAGAGACAAATTTCATGCGCGTTTTCCCATAGGAATGCACAGGAGCACCGCAAAAGTAGGCTGGTTGCTGTCTGCTTCAATTTGCCTCCCGGAAGTCGCATAGACACTAGCGCCAGTTGAACCTCTAGCGTACATTATAATAACTCTACGGTGAACTCGGCCCCCAGCTGCCGACACTCGACCCCAGGTGCCGAGGCCGGCATCCGCGATCCAGCCTACTACAATAGAGATCAGTGGACGCAACCATAAGCCGAGTGCAGCTGGCGCCTCGACTGCTAAAATTTGCGACGCTGTGACGCAGTCAGATCCCCCGGACCTACGATCGTAGCCCTCGCCACGGCCCTGTCCATGGATGCACGAAAGCAGGTGGACCCTCAGCCATGGGAGCCCTCTATGGGCCCTCCCTCGAGGAGAACAAGCGACACTATTTTCTGCTCTTGGGATTCTTCCCTGTTGCGCGTTTGTTGTGTTTGTTCTTTTTATCTTGTGTGCGCCAATGTGAAGACCCATGTGGTTGTTTTGGGGCACATAAAATAAACAATATTATATAATTATTATTATTATTATTAAAAAGACTAGTTTTTCTCAAGAATGTCCTCGATGAGGGATCTTGAAATGTCGAGGCCATTTGACAGAGTTACCGTCAGCTAGGGGTGCATCTGGTAATAAATTTCAGTTGAATCTAAATTTAAGATTAAGAATACTTGGTTGAAATCATTGATTTAGCTTATAGTGAAAAGTCTATATTTTTTAAATCAGCCACACTCCTACAAGCGCTACATGTATTCAGAACGTGTCACCTTCAGGGTATTAACTAATAAGTTAGAATTCTGAGATGTCCATCCAACTCGTTTCTTTCAAAACCACCGGTGTTCTTGACCTGCACTAGCCAGTATGAAGAAACGAGGTAAGTTGACCATCATGCAGAGCTGGCGGAAAACAAAAGTCGAACCTTGAGGTTCGACGTAAAAATCTGGCTCGACGAACGTTCGTGACATCCCTAGTTGCAATATATCTGTAGGAGAAGCTCCGCCTCTAAACCATGGAGAAAAATGGCGCTACTATGTAAATGCACACTTTTTCTAGCCTCACAGGATCGAACAGCAAGAAACGCGTGCTTCTATAACCCCATGCATTTGCTTGGTGTTATGTTAGGACGTCAATGATTGAGACCAGAACCATGTCCATTCCATAAGCGTTGTGCCCCGAGATCCTGCCTCGATCTCACGAGCTCCCCCAACACTTCTTTATTTACCAGTGCGTATGTCAGGAACATCACATTCCCCCCCCCCCTTAACTAAGCGACAACTAGAGGTGGTTACTGGTTTGCAAAACGCTTTGGTGGGTGTCGGATTCGTGTAGGATACCGCCCCTTTTAAGATGTCCATCAGTCATGTCTTTCGTTACGTCGCTCGACCCCGACCTGATTGTTGGAGTCTGTGTCTCGATGTCCTCGGCCTCGACAATGGCCGCTGACGCTCCAGGGTTAGGACGCGTATGTTGGTTGGTCGCCACTGAAGTCTCTTCCGATGATGTCGGGACACACACGGGTTTGTACATGTGACTGCTGTCTGGTGACTGTTCTCGTTGAGGCTGAGCCGGGATCAGCTGATCCTAATGCCGTCTCCATATCCTGCCGGGGGCACCTGTATCTGGAAGGATACCGGTCCTGTTTGAGAAACGACAGTACCACGCGTCCACTTTGACGATCCTCGATAGTTTCTCGCGTAGACGTCGTCTCCCTCAGACAGACTGCACTCATGTTCCGGCCTCGTCCTTTGTTGTTTCAACTGAGACCTCGCCACTGTGTCCGAAATGGTGGGCTTTAGAAGATCTAGTCAGGTTCGTAGCTTTCTCCGCAGCATTAGATTGGCCGGAGACTCTTTGGTTGTTGGATGAGTCGTGTTTCTGTAGGATAGAAGAAACCTTGAAGCCTTGGTGTCAATAGACGCCCCAGACGTTGTCTTCTTTAGGTGGTTCTTCATGGTCTGGATGAATCGTTCTGCTAATCCGTTAGTCGACGGGTGATACGGTGCGGACGTAACGTGGAAAATACCGTTTGTCTTGACAAAGGTCTTAAATTCTTGAGACACGAACTGTGGCTCATTATCTGATACAACGCTGACAGGCAGTCCAAAGCGTGCGAAGCACTGGTGCAGGCATTTTGTCACGGCTTCGGACGTCGTTGAGCTCAACACGAAGACCTCTGCCATTTAGAATGTGCATCGACTAGCACGAAGAACATCTTCGTCATGAATGGCCCAGCCAGGTCTATATGGACTCTTTCCCACGGGCGTGTTGGCCAGCCCCACGGATGTATTGGTGCCTGTGCTGGGTTATTTTATTGCACTTGACACTGCTTACAGGTTCCCACATCGTCCTCTATGTCTTTGTCGATGGAGCTCCGCCACACATAGCTTCAGCTATACTTCGTTTCAGCTTACGTCCAGACGCAGCCAATGCTACAAGCGCGAGCGTGTGGCCCTGAGCAGTGTTTGCACTGCACGAGCGCGCGTGCTTGACAGGGACGCTGAAAGCTAGGAGCTCGCGCCTGTAGCATTGGCTGCGTCTGGACGTAAGCTGAAACGAAGTATAGTTCCTTTGTTCGAGGGTTGGCGCTGCGGTCGCCGAGAGGAGCGGACGCGTCTCCACATTGGCTCCTGAGCTAAAGCCAATTTACGCGGTGCCAATTAATCAATTTCACCCGGATTTTGGTTCTCACGTGTGCGCGAAGTGTGGACTATCGAAGGACACCGGACTTTTCCAAGTGGTACGTGAAGTTTCCCGAATTCGTGGACCTTTCACCCGGGGCGGCGGGGGCACCCCGCTAAGCCTAAAGTAGGCCTAGGTCGAGCACGGCCATCGGTGCCGGCCGCTAGGCCTAACCCGAAGGCAGCCATGTTCGAGATGCTGGTCGAACAACCGGCCACCGTAATGCCAGAGGAGACGCAGCAGACGGTGCCTAGAATCGGCAACGTGGACGGGCGTATGTTCGTCGAGGTACCCGGGGAACGAATCTCTCCGGGCGAGACCGAGGGATGGAAAGTCTCGGGCAAGAGAATCAAGGAGATCGTGAACGGCACGTCCGGCGGTGAGTCCGATGCAACTCAACGCCAATCTAGACCCAGAACTAGGGTTAACTACGTCAAGAAAATTACGTCGGCAATCACTAAGGGGGCACGGATGCCAGTTAGCATGCCGAAGGAGGACATCAAGATCGTAATCAGACCGCGTGGTGGACTTAACGTTGCCAAGATGGGGGGCCCGGGCGCCATGGCGGCGATTACAAGGGCGGCGAAGGTCACCAGAGAGGAGGCAGGCGAGGACACGGTCGGCATAAATGCCCAGCAGAACATCATAGTGGTCAGTACTCCAGACGAACAGCGAGCTATGCGGTACGCTAGAATGACGACAATTGAAGAGGGAGGCAAGGCGTACGAGGTCAGCGCTTATAGAACGGCGCCTGACGGGACAGTTAAGGGAGTTGTGAGAGGCATAAACATCGAAGAAACGGCAGAGGACATTACCCTAAATATCGTCAATAAGTACAATCCCACGGCCGTAGAGGCACACCGGATCGGAGACTCCACCGCAGTGGTAGTGCTTTTCGCTGGTAACAAGGTACCGCACTACATCAAGTACGGAATAGTGTTGATGAAATGCGGGCTATATCGCAAACATTTCGACGTCTGTAGGGCGTGCGGTAAACTAGGACACAGAAGGGACGTCTGCCCTAACCCAGTCAACAGGTTCTGTTTTGGCTGTGGGAAGGTAGACCCGGAGGAGGGGCACGAGCTCGCATGCCAGCCAAAATGTAAGCTTTGCGGGGGACCTCATCCGACTGGAGAGCGGAATTGTAAGAACAAGTACAAGCAGCCGTATGTGGTTAAGTGTCGCCAATGGGAAAAGAAAACGGACGCTTCGGAGCGCCAAATAACACCAGGAGACTTCCCGCCGCTGGGACCGCGTGCCATCGAGAGAACTAATAGTACATCTAGAAGGAGGGCAGACAGTCAGCGTCGAGTGGGTAGCATGGAGAGAAGAGGCAGAAGTATCAGCCGACGAAGACAAGCTTCGCGGGCGAGAGGAGAAACCTCTTGGGCCGACACGGTTAGGACCCCTAAGCTAGGGGACAGACAATCTAACGCAGATAGCCAGCACGACAAAAACAGACAGGAAGACTCGGCGGCTATAAAGGCCCTCAGGGATGAGAACGAGAAGCTGAGAAAGAAGATCCTAGAGCAGGACAACATAATAAAGGAAATTAACGTAAAGCTAGCGGCCTTGGTTAGGAACAAGGAAGAGCAGGCGTCTCCGGAGCAGGCAGCGAAGACGAATGAAATCACGATCGAGGAGGATCCAGAAATAGAGGTCGGTCCCAGGACAGACAGAACGGCGGAGCCGGCCCCGAAGAGGAGGGCCCTCGAAAGCCTTAGAGAACGGAAGACTCTCGATAGACACGGGGAAAGGTTGGACAAGGTAGAGGAACGACTCACATCGCTCGAGCAGAATGTGGCACAAATTGAGAAGAACGTGGCTCAGATGATATTACAAGTACAAGCCCAAATACAAACGCAGATGCAGAGTATGGAAGCCAGGATCGTAGCTACACTTCAGCAATCATGGATGGGACACTTGGCGCAGCAACAACCACCTCGCCAGTGAAGGACTTAGTAGTCTGGCACTGGAACTGCAACGGATATGCAAGGAAGAAGGCGGTGTTACACCAACACCTAAAGACGGTGGACAGGAAACCGGATGTGATCATGTTGCAGGAATCCAATGCCACAGAGACACCAAAGCTCACAGGCTATCGAGCGTTCAACAAGCCATCGGACGCCTGCGAGCTGCCCAAAGGGAAGGGCAGGGGAGTATGTATATTCGTACGCAGAGGCATCACATTCATAGAGCACGAGGTAATGGGTAAAAGCACTATTGAGCACTGCACGGTGGAGGTTATAGTAGGGAAGAAGAGACAAAAGGAGAGTGTCTTCTTAGTCAACGTGTATAGCAAACCGGATCATCATCACCAAAGATTCAAAGAGCTCTTTCACAGAGCATGCAGGCTGGCAGGGGATAATAAGTTAATGATCTGTGGCGACTTTAACGCGGCTAACCAGGCGTGGGGATACAATAGAACAAATATTAAGGGAAGAGAACTGCTACAGGACGCATTGGAAGCGGGGCTCAGCCTCATCACGGATCCTGCATACCCCACACGGACGGGATCATCGGTTACCCGGGACACTACTCCAGATCTCACCTTCTTCAGGGGGATAGGGCGAACAGGAGCGGTAGGGTGGCGTAACACAGGCCAAGACTTAGGGAGCGACCACTTTATAGTCGAGGCGACAATCCCGATAACGAGACCCGGCAGTCACACGGAAAGGAGAAAACATAGAATCACTAACTGGGACGCCTTTCGGGAAGCGCTGGGTAGTTGGCAATCCGAGATTACGGACATTGATCAGTGGACCGACCTTGTCACCAGGACGATGGAGGCGACAACCAAGGAGGTCGAGGCGGAAGAACACATAGAGAGGGTAGACAGTAAGTTAGCACATTTGCTGGAAGCCAAACAGTCAATTAAGGCCAGATGGTCAGGGCGACGTACAAACAGAAAGCTAAGGAGGAAGGTGGCGGAACTTAATCGACGCATCGAAGCTCACTGCAAGGTTCTCTGTACTCAACAGTGGAACGAAGTATGTAACGAAGCCGACGGTCAGATGAGCAAAGGCAAAACCTGGAACTTGCTCCGGCATCTACTTGATGAATCCAACACCAAGAGCAGCCAGGGCAACAAGTTAGCTCGAATAATGCACGAAGCCATGAGCAGGGCGGGAGAAGCAGAGGTTAAGAAGCGACTAAACGAGAGGTACCTTCCGTCTACCCCCAGCATAGTACATCCGGAGTATAGCGGTAATGACAACGCGATCCTGGATAGAGACATCGAGCAGTGGGAAGTGAGAGCGGCCATGCAAAGGCTCAACGGCAGGTCGGCCGCCGGCCCGGACCGAATCCTAACAAGGCGATCAAGAACTTAAGCGATGATGCAATTAAGCACATCACGAAATACTTCAACAAGTGCTGGAGAGAAGGCACGTTGCCTAAGCAATGGAAAACGGCCAAGACGATCTTGATCCCTAAGCCAGGCAAGCCACCTAGCGTGGAGAACCTGCGGCCGATCTCGCTTACCTCGTGCGTGGGCAAGCTGCTCGAACACGTACTGCTTAGCAGGTGGCAGCAATACCTGGAAGACTCGGGCCTGTACCCAGACTCTATCATTGGCTTTCGGAACAAGTTGGGAACGCAGGATGCGATGATCCAGTTAAAACACGAAATCGTAGACGTACCGCTAAGTACCGGAGACAATAAGGCCATTCTAGGGCTAGATTTACAGAGTGCCTTCGACAAGGTAGAACACTCTGCCATTCTTGCCCAGGTTACTAAATTGGACATGGGGAGGCGGTCCTACAACTACATTAGAGACTTCTTAACGGGAAGAACCACTCGACTGTGTGCGGGCGACGTAGAACTAGACGAGAAAGAGCTAGGAAGTGTCGGTACCCCACAAGGGTCGGTAATCTCCCCCTGCTCTTTAACTTGGTCATGATAGGTTTGGCTCAGCGGCTACAGGAAGTTAGAGACGTCAGACATACCATTTACGCTGACGACATCACGCTGTGGGTCAGCAAGGGCAGTGATGGACAGATAGAGGAGCGGCTGCAAGAAGCCGTATTGGCAATTGAGGATCACCTCGAGGGGTCGGGACTTGTGTGCTCTCCAGCGAAATCAGAGCTGTTACTTATCCTCCCCAAGAGGGTAGGAAGGCGGAGAAAAGACGCACCGATTATGGTGGAACGACCAAATATCACGATCCGAATCAGAGGGGGACACAAGATCCCGGAGGTCGACAGGATCAGGGTGTTGGGAATGCTCTTCGAGAGGAACAGGGTGAACGGGGCGACGATCACCAAGCTCAACAATAAGGTCATGTCTGCCACCAAGTTGCTAAGACGAATCTCCAATCGCAAAGCCGGTATGAAGGAAGAAAACATGATCAGACTCGTACAGTCCTTTGCAATCAGCCACATCGCATATGTGGCTGCCTTTCACAAATGGACGCTTGCCGAACGAAACAAGATAGACGCTCTCATTCGCAAGGTTTACAAGATAGCTCTCGGACTACCGGGCAACGTGAGCACGCAGAGGCTTCTCGAGTTGGGGGTGCACAACACCCTAGAAGAAATAGCAGAAGCTCAAAGAACGGCGCACCTCGAGCGGCTCTCTAGCACGAGAACTGGGAGGAAGATTTTACAAGACTTGGGCGTCAATCCCAGCGGCGTCGCATCGGGGGACACGGTGCCAATACCGAGCCAAATGATGACCAGACTCCAGGTGTACCCGATACCGCGAAACATGAACCCCATACACGACACGGGGAGACGCGCGGCGCGGGCGAGTGCCATTGTGGACAGATACGCGCAGGACGAGAGAGCCGTGTACGTAGATGCGGCGGAATACCAGGACCGAGGAGACGCCTACACGGCGGTGGTGGTGAGCGCATCGAATGGAGCGACCAGAGCTGCAGCCAGCACCCGAGTTCGCAACTCGCATCAGGCGGAAGAAGTGGCCATAGCTCTAGCTGTGGCCGACCCAGGCTGCGACACGGTGATCAGTGATTCCAGGACTGCAGTGCTTAGTTTCGCAAAGGGTAGGGTGTGTGGTGCGGCGGCTCGCATTTTGCGAGCGGCCACAACGACAGGACGTGATCGTGATGGTGCAGTGGTGATCAAGTGGATCCCGGCCCACATGGGCAGTGAAGTGACGGTGAACGGTAATCCCAACCACAACGAGACGGCCAACGTCGCAGCGCGAGGACTCACCAACCGGGCGGCGGCAAACGGGACAGTCTCACGTGGTGGCGAGTGGTTTAGTACGAAGGACCGCATGACTACGTATAACGAGATAGTGAAATGGTATAGGTTAGGTAGGAGAGTAGTACCTCCCCCTCATTCCGAGCTAAAACGTGAGGAAGCTGTGATTTTTAGACAATTACAGACAGGGTCGCTATTAACACCGGTACTGGCTAAACACATATATCCAGGACTTTACGCGGACGACACGTGTGGACTTTGCAAGAAGGCGAGGGCCACCGCGTCGCACCTGTTGTGGGACTGTGAACTCAACCCAAGAGAGGCAAGCGAGAAGACGACGCTTCCCCCGCAGTTCGAAGACGCGGCGCGGAGCAGTGAATTAGAGGTTCAGCGTAGGGCCGTCCGGCTGATCACAACCGCTCTAGATAGGCAACGGGCAAGGGATGATGGGGGAGGTGAGGGAGCTCGCGGAGGTCCGACGGGCTCCCCCTCTCGGCCCCGGATAGAAAAGGGGCGCGCCCGGGGCCGAGGGCTGGTGGGAGGGGAATAGCCGAGGGGGTCGTACCGCGTGGCGCGTAGTCACCACCACCTGCGTGTGGAGGGGCTACCGCCAACTGCTGGTTCCAAATAAAAGTTGTTCTCTCTCTCTCTCTCTCCTTTGTTCGAACGATACCAAAGTGATAGCTGTGCAGCTCTGTAAGCACTCTCTCTTGCAAAGTTAGTGGAACAATTACCCGTACGCCCCACATTAGGCAGCCTTGATGAATTGATAGTTCCAACCGACGTGTGAAGAATGGTATCATTTCTTCTGCGCATTTTTCACTTCCCAGCCCTTGAGCCCCTTCTCCAAGACTTGGCTTAGGGCAGGATCATGGGACGTCACCTTTGCAATATCTGTGCTCTTCACTGGGAAGTTGCTGAAATAGTCGCAGTAGAACACGTAGGTTTCATCTACGACGAGTTCGTCGGAAGTCTTTGCAGCTTGCGGAAGTCTTGAAAGACAATTGGCGTTGGCGTTGTCCTTAGACGAACGATAAACGATGTTGTATCGATGTCCTGCCAATCTGCAAGCCCATCTCTGAAGGCGTGCTGCCGTCATCGTCAAAACTGCAGTTGTAGGTCCCAAAATTTTTGAAGTGGAGCATGGTCAGTTATTATTGTAAAGGGGTACCCATACAGCAGTAATGGAACATTTTTACTCCAAAAACAATCGCAAGTGCCTCTTTTTCAAGCTGCGAGTAGTTCTTCTCATGCGCAGACAGTGTTCGTGAGACGAACGATACAGGTCTTTCTGTCCCGTCTTTCATTATGTGGGACAACACCGCTCTTACGCCGTACGCTGAGGCGTCGCATGCCAACACGATCGGAAGAGTTGGGTCAAAGTAAATCAGCACTGGTGCTGACGTCACCTTCTCTTTCAGAGTCTTGAAGGCCTCTCTACATTCTTCGTTCCAACTCCACTGAACATCCTCGTGCAGCAGGCGGTTCAGAGGACTCGAGATGGTTGCCAAGTTTGGGATGAACTTGCCATAGTAGTTTGCTAACCCCAAAAAGGAGCGCAACTCTGCTTTGTTTTTTGGCTCGGGCGCATCTCGTAGAACCGCCGCCTTGTCATCCAGTGTCCGTAGTCCCTCTCTGCTGATGACATTGCCTAGGTATGACACCTCCTTTTGAAAAACTCGCACTTTTTTTTAAGTCGAATGCCATTCTTTTTAAGGCGTATGAAAACCTTTTTTAAGTTCTTCAGGGGCTCCGCTTTTGTTCTTCCTGTTACCAGGATATCGTCAATGTAACAGGTGGTGTGTGTCAGGCCTTGTAGTATCTGATCCATCGTTCGTTCAAATATTGCTGGAGCTGAGGCTACGCCAAAAGGAAGCCTGTTGACTTGGAAAATCCCCAAATGCGTGTTCAAGGTTAAGTACTTTATTGAATCTTCGTGCATTTGAAGTTGTAAGTACGCTTTGGCTAGGTCAAGTTTAGTGAATAGCTGCCCTCCCGCCAGTGTTGCAAACAGCTCTTCGATTCTGGGCAAACCATAACTGTCCACATCGATCACGGGATTCACGGTGGACTTGTAATCCCCGCAGATCCGGATCTCGCCGTTCTTCTTGACGACTGGAGGGGGCTATAGTTCTGCTTCTTCCTTCAGTGTGTGCGAAGCCTCTAACGCATATGTTAGGTTGCAACAAACTATAGAGACGCAAAGGTGCGAATAATTTCTCCAGCACCCATTGGGAACTTTCTGAGGGTTGTTGACAAACGTTGCCGAACAACAAAGTAGCGATGTTTATTTTAATTTTACATATATATAAAATGCGATGATCCCCAAGTAGCGAGGTTAACATGAATGCTTGGGTATCAAACTATATAATGTAAATAGATGTAGTGAACAAGTGTTGGAGCTAGAAACGTGGGAAACTTTTGACCAATTAGAAGTACTAAGACGTTTTTGAGTTTTCGTTATTGTGAATGTCCCTTTGTTGAATAAATAGGACTAAGTTAATCTGTTTATTATAAAACGGCTGTCTAACATTTCAATAAAACAAATTATTGGAGAAACCGAAAAAAAACGGTTTTTAGGAACCGAAACCGTAAAAAGTAAAACCGTAAAAAACCGAGACGAAGCCGATATCATAAGGAAACGGTAACCGTAACCGTAACCGAAACGTTATATTTTTCGGTTGGGGTCCCTGGTCCTGAGGTCCAGAGTATGTTTACCTTGTTCCAAATTCTTGAAGAATCTACAGTCTTTTTCTAATTTGATTGACTGTGGCGTCTCCCTTGGTGGAGCTTTTAGCGGTTCTGACCAGTAGTGACGCCAGGACCAAAAACGTCACATATTGCGCGCTTTCGGCACCGCGGCTCGCCCCCGTAGGTGAAGAGGTGTCCGCGTCGTCCGGTTAAAATACGACGCACCTATATTTAGTTACTCGCCGTTACCGCTGGCTTGCCCGAACCCCAAGAGATGTGGAAACCGCAAAAAAGGTAGACGCTTAAATAGGATTGCAGGGCCTGAAGGGTTGCGTCTCTGTCAGCGAAGGCTATGTGCTGTACGTCCTCCAGTCCTCCCCGAAGGGCGAGGAGTTCCGCATGGAGTACGGTGCCCTGTGGCAGAGCCCATGAGTGATGTCCGAGTATGCGAGGGTCGGTGTCGCAGATCCAAGGTAGAATGTGCAAGGCGTCCACCCCGGTATGGTTCCGTGACGGCGTAATGGTTTACTGTGAAGAAAGGAACGAATCCAGTTGTAGGCTCGTTGGCTGGGATCTCTCTGAGCCAGTTCATGAAGGATGACATCCTGCCGAACGTTGTCAAAGGCCTTTTGAATGTCAATGGCCAGGACGTAGTCAGGCATGAGTTTCCGGGATATTTTGTTGATCACTCGCCGCAGGAGCCAGGGGCAGTCGTGTGTACCCATGTTGGGACGGAAGCCTGGCTGCGCCAGGTGAAGGCCCAGTGGGACGTATTCGAGGTAGTGTTGAATCCAATGCGGATATCTTTCGTTCGATAAGCGTGCATATCGTTGGCGTAAATGATATGGGGCGTAGGTTCTCGTGCTTCGTGGGGTCCTTGTTGCCTTTAGGAATCGGATAAATGAGCGAAAGTTTGAGTGTATCAGGCACAGAGCCTTGTTCCCAGGTGCCATTGATGATGTCAAGTAGCTGTTGCTGTGCTAAAAGAGGTAGATTTTCAAGGTCTCTCCAATTGACTTTGTCATGTCCCGGGGCTGAGCGGGCTTTACTTTTCAATAGTGCCGCGGTAAGCTCCCCCAAGGTGAGGGGAGCGTCAAGCCCTGGGACATGGTTTGTTATTGTTCGCTCCGGAAGATCGGGTGCTGGGCTGTCGCGAGCGTGCGGGAAGAAGGTCCATATCACCTTCATTTCCGCCTCCACTGGGTTGCCTTGCAGGAGAAGGCCTTTCAGTGGGGGCTGCTCTTTCTTCTTCCCGAGCATGCTGCGGAGAATGCCCCATAGGCGCTGAAGCCCAGACATTTCTCCGAGCTTCGCGCAAGTGGAGTGCCACGTCTCCGTCTAAAGTAGCTGCTTCTGGGCTTGTATGGTTTTATACTGTCTTTTTTTTTTTAAGCTGCATGAGATCGTGGTGGCGCTTACCGCCGTAGCGGTACCGGCGCATGAGCTCGTGTGCTCTTTTCCAGAGTTTTGCAAGGTGTGCCCATACACGTTGTTGTCTCATCGAATTCAATCATCTCTGACGCCGCGGGCTTAGCGTTGTATATGATGCTGACGAGCTGCTCGAAACGAGTCGAAAGACTGTTGCTGCATAAGCTGGCGGCAGATGTTCCAGTCAATACGCGCGCGTGCTTCGCTTTTGCATCTTCTTGCGGTTAAGGGTAATGAGGATTGGATAGTGATCGCTGCCGCAGGTTATGGTCATTGTGCTCCTATTTACGGACAAATCTTGGAGTCGCAAAGGTAAGGTTCGGTGTGGTGTCGCGCTGTCGGGAGTGCAGCCCCACTCTTGTGGACGTGTCGAGTGCGGACATTTCCATAGCGTCGTGAAGAGCATTGCCTGTGGGGCTTGCTCTGCGGTAGCCCCATGTGGGGCGTTGGGCGTTAAAATTCCTCCCAATTATAATGCGGTGGAAAGCTGGCCGTTGCTGAATGTTTCGTACCCACTGGAAGTCATCCTGTCGTGCTCTCCCTGTGTCTGGCCTGTAGTAGACGAAAACAGCAACGAATGGTGGCTGCCCAGGGGTTGGATTTTGGCGGCGATAACTTCGCGGTAGTCGTTGCTGATATCGGGAAGTGAAAGTTCAATTGAAGTGCAGTCCCGTCTTATCAGTAGGGCAGCTTGACCCTGAGCTCTCGGTTGTTGTGTGACAGGATCTAAGTGTAAAATTGTTTTGTGTTTGATTGCATTGTATCCTTGTATATGGCATGGTCATCGTGTTTCTTGTATAAAAATCGCAATCGGTTGTAGGTTGGCTACACGTCCAGTGAGTGTTGTTCCGGTCTGGTTGTAACTTCTGCAGTTCTATTGAAGGCAGGTAAGCGACATGTTCATTTCCCTTCAGGGGATAGCTTGCGTCGTTTCACGTCGTCCCTCTGTGTGATTTCTCGGAGTTCTGTCATTACTGCCTCTAGTTGTCTACTGTTCCGGTCTGGTTATAACTTCTGCAGTTCCATTGAAGGCAGGTTAGCGACTTGTTCATTTCCCTTCAGGGGATAGCTTGCGTCGTTTCACGTCGTCCCTCTGTGTGATTTGTTGGGGTTCTGTCATTACTGCCTCTAGTTGTCCACGGAAGGTACTGGTTAATGTCGTGAGCTCCTCCCTCAAAACTGTTTTCAAGTTTGCGTGCTTCTGTGTGCCTCTCTTGCCGAAGGATGCCTAGAATTTAAGCAATGGACATGTCGTTCGTTGGCATGGGCGCCTTGGGCATGGGCCGTCTCTTTGGAGTGCTGCTACGTGCTCGCGGTGTGCGAGGTCTGCTTCGAGGGTTTCTCTGCGTTGTCCTCGGAGTGGGTTCCGTCACAATTGCCCCAATCACAGAATGCTGGGTTGACAGCTGCGTCACCAGCTGCTCCAGTCTGATGCGTAGTTGTTGGTTTTCGGGGCGCAGTTCATCAATTTGTCCTTGATATTCATTTACTTTCGGTTTTGGCTGATCCGAAGCAGTTTCGGACTTAGCTACTGTTGCCCATGTCACGGTCTTAGTGTTCTCGTTACGTGTCGTAGCTTCTGGCGCCGCCTGGATGCGTTTGCTCGGACAAGCCGAGTTCAGCGAAATGTGGCCGGGCTTTTGGCAGGCGACGCAAAAAAGGTCCCCTATGCGATCGGGATTCGGAGTATTGGGGACGACCACAGTCTCGGCAAACCGCGTCCTCGGGACGGTGCTTGGCGATGCGGTCCAGCCCGTGACAGTTGAAGCACACTATGTGCTTGGGACGTAGTCGCACACCCTTAGGAGTTCGTAATCGAAGACAAGCTTATAGGGAGGCTTTTCAGTGTCGAAGGTGATGAGTGGCATATCGGTCTTCCTCGAGTCTTTTGGCGTCAAGAATGGTAGCAGTCCCACATCGGAGGTGGTCCATAATGAGTCCAGCGACTGATCTGGTCTAACCTTGATGACCCCCTTACTTCCCTTAGGTCGTCGATCTGGCATTCGTTCTATCTGTACCGTATAGGTTCGTTCCTTGCCTTGCGTTTTGCCTGTGAACGTCGTTAGCTTGGAGAGTTTATCAGCGTGTTGCTCGTCTCGTACTGTCACCTTTACGCAGTTCGCAACGGGATCGTAACGATAGAGAGCTAGATTTGCTATTTGCCAGTTCCGCGCGCCGTAAGTTCTATGGCCGTCGTGATGGCCTGCTTTGGTATATTATGTACGTGCGTCGTATTCAGTGGCCTTTTTGGGGGAATTGTAGTGGGTCTGACTTATCCGTTCGGTGCGGAGCTGCGAGGGCTCTATCTTCCGCTGCGGTTTTCGTCTGGTGTAAGTCATCCAGCCTTCTTCGCCGGTAACTGCTGTTTCTTCGTCACTCAAGGTTCGGTCTGTGTCCATTCGGTTGCTCTTGGGTAGGGACGCGTCATCTGGGGCGGTTTAGGCGTGGGAACAGGTAAACTGAGCGTAAGGCAGAGCCCTGGTTCGGTTGCATAAATTGATGGTATCACTTGTCAGGCGGAGTGACGCCTCCATTTTTCCATCTCCTAACGTGGCCGAGTTCATAGGGTTACCGTCCGTGGGTCCGGGGGTTGAAAGGGGGCCAAGAGACTGGGAGCAGGGCCCTGCTGAAGCCACAGTGGCTGGGGCTCTGGCAGACTGGGACGCCGTACCGCTTGCTAGGCCATAGAGTGGTTTGGCCTGGCGAAGGGCGGCGACTCTTTTCTCCGTGAGAGTCGAAATTCCCTTGAAAGTCAAGAACATGGAGCTTACATGCTTACCGACGAAGCTCGCCGGGGCGTTGAGGCCTTTCTCACAAGTTTAGGGCAAATTTTGCGATATTTCAAAATAAGAAATATACGGAGCGGTGAGGACGTGCGGCTCTTCCCAGTTCACTTTCTCTTCATCCCTTCGTACGGGTACTGCATCCGACTACACATGTTACCTCCTGAAGTCAAGACCCTGTTGGGGGGCTTTTCCCCGTCTGTGGGCTATTGAAAAATAATTTGCAAGATTCTCCAGGCATAATGGCATAGACAGGCCAGGCATTACAAGAATTTCCTTTACAAATGAGAGGCAACGGAAACTTCCCCTTTGGTAGACAAAGATTGCGAGAAATTTCCTCTTACTGGACCATACTACAGAACATCTGTGGAGACTCACTTTATGGTTCCTCCGTATCAACACGCCTGGAAAAGAGAGAGGCTCGTGCAACCCAGTGCACACAATCGGTGACATCATTGTACCAACTTTTGCGCAGCCCGTCCTCGGTCCAGGTCCTACGTTTGCATGGAACCTACAAAATCGCCACCGGCGCTACTTTCTATTGTGAGACAAGTGTCAAGGCAAGCTCCAGAAGCTGAGACAGATCGTTGCACTTCTGAAGGAGCTGACCTACTCGTTCGACATACACCACCTGTCAAACCTCTACCTCTAAAGAGAGTGGAGAGGTACTTAAAAGAGCATTCCCTAGCGCCTGCTGACAAAGAAGGAGGTTTTGTCCTATGTGCGGAGATACATTCAGCGAAAAGGCAAAAGCACGGATTGAATCCGTCTTCAACAGCCATGACGAAATAGCATTAGGTAAAATAAAAAAGCAGCAAGGCGATTTTGTCAATTGCTTGTACTCGAAAAACTGTGCTCCTACATTTACCGCAGAAAAACGTGATCCTTTAAATTATTTTTAGTGCAAAAACCCACAAGCCTGACTGCTCCCTAAGTGTCATCGTTTCAGAGCGGGTAACATGGCAAAAGTCAGTTGCCCTATTCCTACAACACAGGCCAAACCTTTTAACCGTAGACGATCCGCACATAATCCGAAGTTCCTTCGAAGTCTTCAGCTTCCTAGAAGTGCAAAAATACGAAGGTATGCAAGTTTTTCAATTTGACATTAGGGACTTCTATTATGCATTAACCCAAGACTGTCTCTTAACAAGTAGTGAAGACAGCATCGACACCTTTGGTGCTATCGCATTTCAGAATGCGTCAGGCATGCCCCAAAGTACGTTTTTTGACTTGCTATCTATATTAAATCCACCTTTGCTGCCTGGGATGGACACACGGACAGATTTTCACGCGTTGACGCCGCCAAGCGTCAAGGCTCGGAACTACAGTACCCTTGACCCTGAATGAGCTATTGACGTCACGAGCGCGATACGCGTTGCGCTTCTCGCTGGCCGACTTTGAAGCGAGGGGTAGAGAGCTCACACTGACGTCATTTCGTTTCCGTTACCCCTTTAAAGGGACACGATATTAATGATCG
>JAZHYW010025627.1:0-38191 GCA_037355805.1 Ixodes ricinus | reverse complement strand
TGTATTCATCTTACTAATAAATAGAAGAACTTGAGAAGAAAGTATAGGTATTCAGAATATCCTATCATTTTTTTCAGAATTAATGAATTTTCACTTTCAGTAAGCTGGTTATTCAGCATGTGTATTAAATGCAGTTAATCCACTTGCTGAACAAACAATCTTAGTGAAAGTGAGAAATCCACTTCCTTCACCTAGCTGGTTTGACGTTAAGTGTTTACTTATTGGTGCAATTGAATAAACTTTAAATGTACAAAGTAAAAAATCTTATTTCATTTTTTACAAGTTATATAGGAACTCCTGAACCTATACAAAACAAAATCAAATGATTGAAGTTGAGGTAAGGAACAAATAAAATGATTTCATAAAGTCATCCAAGTATCTTGCTAGAAAGAAATATATTAAAACAAACACTGAAAAGGGTACAAATTTGTTCCAAAATATAGACCCATTCCAGAATTCCTTTTATTGTTTCTCTCGTCAGTAGTAGTTTTGTGATCTTTTGTTTATGTGCTTTAGAAAAACGGTATCATAATCTGCAAGAATCAAAGGCTACGTTTGAATATATCAGGGGTATTTTTTCATCCTACTTGCTCTCCAGAGAAAATAATCGAAACTTTGAAGATTAATGAACCGTACTTGATCGAATGAAACAAAGTCTATTAAGCCGCCGGAAGACATACGAAAAACATACACACAAACACACATATACCTATACTTATACATTAGCTATTTCATCTCATATCGAGCAAAACAAATTGTTGGGTTCTCAATAAATTTTGAAAAAGAAAATATATGTTGGTGGAAAATGGGTATCTAGATCAAAACTACAAATTACAACTATGGAACAACTTTTTTCTTGAGTTATGGGCTTCGAAATTCAGATTGTACGTCTTGCCATTTATGCAGTTTTCAAGAGTGACAAATTTTGGAGTCTTGAAACTTTTAGCTTATGTTTTAGAATAATTATAACTTTTTTACTGCTTTAAGACTTCATATAAAGGAGAATAAAGTTCGTTTGAAATATTTTTTTTATTTTATTTTATAAAATTAAAATGATTGAATCTTGCAGCTTTCACAATAACAGGCCAAGTTTTAATCTAGCTAGCTTTCGATGTACAATTATTCAAGAAATAAGAAGCATATAAAAATTCTGCATATAAGCGTTTATAAAATTTTTAATATTGTTAGCTCAAGCACAGCTTTACAGAAGAAACAATGCTATAAAATTGAGAAGAAAAAGTAAAAATACAAAATTCACTGAGAGATTTTCAATTATTTTATATGAAAAGCTTTTTATACGTTTCCTTTATATACAATAAAATATCCTTGACATATATTTTGTCGTCATATTAAGCAGCCCTTTTGAAAAGAAGAGATGTTTTTATCTCCATTCTGAGCTTAAAATATGTGGCCCGTTTTTAAATCTTTTACTTAAATATTTGTTATGGGGTTGTAACGTGACAAAAGTATTTATGGGATACCTCATGTTCCATTTAGTAAGAATGAGGCACGACTGCTATGTTATATAATTATAAAAGGTTTATGCGCATGTCCAGTTAACTTATAAAATCTCAAGATTTACTACTTTTTTAAATAAACCAACTGAAACGTCTGTTATTTGACTCTGACTTTGACCCTATCAAGTATTCAGCGGTGTTGTGCGAATTGCGTGAGCTGTATCTGTTGGTATAAGACTTCGTGCCTATCTCAAATACTCTACTCAAGATACTGTATTTCAAATACTTTTTGAAATATCTTGGTATCTTGCAAATACCATTGATCGAGAGTATTTAATACTCTATTTTAATTACAATTCCGAGTATCTTGTACCTATTATCTTAAATACATTTTTGACATTCCGCCATTTTCCGAATTTTTTCGGTGTGAAGTGGCGTGGGCGTGGCACGAGCAAATGTCAACATTCTTTCGAGATACCAAATCCTGTTGCTAGCTCCGAATAGCTACGCTGACTTTGATTGAGCTCGTGAAAACATCGCTTCTTTCCCTGATTATGACTCATATTTTAGCCCGAAGTTCGGACAATGAAAGTTCTTCCTCGCCTTCCCAAAGCCGCCTTTTGTTTCCACAGAGTTTCCCCCAAAAATATTCGCAAACAAAAGGTGTGGTTTTACGGAAGTAAAGTAAAACCCTGAGGCGCAACGCGTACTGGGAAACGACCTACGACAACACTGCAGACTTTGTGTCAAGAAAATCACAAATAGAAGAAAATGAGAAGGGGACACACACAGAAAAAATAAGACATTTTTGTTTTGCTTCTTGTATATTTGACCCTACTAATGCAAAACATCGAGGTTTTTTTATTCTTTTCTTTATGTTGTCAGTCCGGCACTTATTGCTCTCGCCAACACTGTCTGTAAGCGAACATCGATAAGCAGAAAACACTACAGGAAACGAACGTCTAGTGCCTTTCTGAACGCAACCTACTTGAAGAAGGTGCGACCACTGCCGTGGCTGTTATGCGTGTTCCCATTGCTATCCATTCACTCATATCCGTATCCCAAGTTGGTTTATAGTGAACTCCCCATATAGAGAACATGGACGGTGCGGTGCGTCTAAGGTGCGCCGTAGGACGTGATATTGAGCGATGTCACTATTGGCGAGGCGCTCTGACCCGTTTGTATCCCCCCACCTCCGTGTTTACCCAACACAATGCCTGTGCACATGCCCACAGGCCTTGTGGGCATGTTTATGTCATCTTTCTTATAGAGCGCGGGGCACAGTGTAATGAAAAAATACCAACAATTAGTAAAGTGAGTGTTTAGTGCCGGATCTCTCCCAAAAGCAGTCGTCAGAGGATGCGAGCTTGACCCACTTGGGCTTTGTGCTGAGCTGGGCACCGTGCATGCTGCATTGTTAATGCAGGCCGGAGTGGTAACAAAAGAGTCCCTCCTCCCCTCACCGGAGAACACGAACTCCAGCCGAACGCTGACGCCGCGTTCGGTTAAGTCAGCCGAGCGCTGAGCCATTGTATTTGTTGTCCCCTCGTACAAAAATGTCAGATATGGCCCTGATATATTTTATATACGGCCATACATGATAATATAAGGAGTTAGATAGGGCAATATACCGCTATATATGGGAGCAGATACGCCCAGATATCGCCATATAAGTGGGCAAATACTGCCAGATGTGATCGTATAAGTGCGTAAATACGGCCATATTTCGCCATATACGCGTGCAAATATAGCCCCTGATAATCATATATGGGCCCGTTTCGGTCGTGCAAGCAATAAGTCATATGTACTCGCCAAGACAAGTTGATTGATCTATATTGCATGAGTCTCATATAATTGGTTAATTATTGTTAACATCGTTAAAGTGAAGTTATTCCAGGTATTTGGACCACTTAATCAATTGCGCATTTTGAAGATTGAAAGACAAATGAAATTTGGTTGTATGTTTGACGTGTGACATTATGACGAAGTGCATAAGATCGGAAAGCGAGTTAATCAAATAATGGATTTTAGATCGCAGCTCTTAGGCGCCCGTTTCCGAGTTAAGCGGTGTCGGCGTCGCCATCGAGTAACCGTCCCGCTAAATTTAGCGAGAAATTGAATTGGTACTTATGTCACGTGACGTCAACTTTCCCGTTAATCTAGCAGTGAAACTAATTTTGTTCGTGTTTCCCCGCTAAATTGAGTGGGGAAACACGAACGGTTAGCTTACTGAAGATGCAAGACGCTTCTTCGTCGTCCCGAATCCTTTTCCCTTCGAACGGCTTCGAAGCCGTTGCGGCCCTACGCAGCATCTTTCAAAAACCGTTCGCGCAGCATTGCAACCATCCGCTTGCGAGCGTCTGCGATTCATCGTGTGTTGAAAGTCGGAAGATTTGCTGTCCGTGGTGTCTTTTATGTGAACTCTTTCGTAAAAAAATTTGAAATTTAAAAACGCGAACCTAACAGTGTACACATAATTTTAAATTTATTGGTAAAAATATATATATACATATTTATTTATCTATTTATTTGTGGACATTGTGCGCAAAAAAAATAGTCGCGCTTACTTTTTCATTTAAAATTATGATGTGGGTTATAACATGCGGCGTAAAACATAGTATCTTCAAACTCGCATCGTTTTGGGTCACTTTCGAGCTAGACAGCTTCTTTGGAAGTTCAAAAGCAGGACTTCATAGAGCTGTATGTTCACTCGGTATTGACAGCAGGGTAGACGCTATGCATGTTTTAGGCCAATCGTGTCTCCGGTTAGGGTCACGTGACTACAGTCTAGAAGCTGGTGATAAAGCAGAACACGGCACCTGCCTGGAGCCCAAGGCCACACATAGCATTCACTGCACTATCAACCTTGGGTACAAGTGACAAATCCGCACGTTGATGCCCCATAAGATAAGCCTTTTGTTTGTGCACTTCCGTTTTGGCCTTTCCTTCTCTCCTTTTCTCTCTCTCCCTAAGCTGAAAGCGTGATAGAAGGTGCGTGGTCACGTGGTTTGACGGATGACGTTGGCAATATCGGAATGCGTTCGGCCGGATCTAGTTTGGTGTGGTTTGCGCCCTGCGTGGCTGCTGCGAATTTCTGCTTCTGCAAGCGATTTCTTCAAAGAAGCCCAAGAATATTTTGTGATGCGTTTAGTGTTCGCGTTCTACAAATGACAGCTTGTGCTACATCGTGTTGAATCTTCACGGACACCTTCCTTCTCGTTTTTGTGTTTGAGTGGTGATTCCGCCATGGCCGTGTCGACATCTATCTCGGATTACACCTTTCAAGTCCCGTCTCGTCAACGTAAGTGCGCTGCAACCTACTTCGCGACAATTGATCGTTTTCCTAAAGGTACTCTTCCAGATTACCTCTAGAATTAGGCCGTGTCTATCTCCTGGCAGCCGGGAGAATAATTGTGCAGAATGTTTCGGCATTGGTGCGATTGCGCTACAAGCAGAAAGTTTCGATATGCTGCCGACAAAGTTTTGACGTGTCGCCAAAAAGAACAACAACAACAAAGAATCTTAATTGCGCGTTCTAAACTTTGACGAGCGGATTTACGAGTCGCTTGTAGAAAGATTGTTACGATTTTGCGAAATACTGGTAAACAACGCTAGGTTACCGTCATAATCTAAACCCTGAGATAAGGATAAATCAAATAACGGACAACTCTCATTGACTCAGGGTTTATATTATGATGTTTCCTAACCGGCTTGCCTACATACTTTCGCTCCTTGCAAAGGTTACCGTCTCGCAGACGGAACAAACCGATCCCCTGACGGCGGCGTCTCGGCTAGCTTGCACACGGGGGCCTCCGCCGACCGATCGCCGTCTGGCCGGGCTCGCGGCGCGACAATCGCTCGAAGCGGGGAAACGGCGTTATGTAACGAAAGGCAAAGGGCATCTACACCACGAATGGGCAAAAGCCGATGCAAAGGCGTGCGCGAACGTAAACAACGGTAGAAAAGTGCAGTTGCTCGCCGCTATGAGATGCGTGCCGCAAACTCGGTAATCCGCGGACGTATCCCTCTCCTGCCGCTCGTACTTTCTCTAACTTGACGGACACTCTGTCTCGCGGTTCACGCCGACGAAACGATCGGACGATCGTCGGGATACCGGGTAATTGCTACAGCCGAGCGCGGCACAGTTTACCATTGCTCTCGCTGTGAAGGGTCGAAGATTCAACCACCAGCATGGTGGATACCGGTGTTCGACGTCATGATGTGACGTACGTGCAATGCATGAATACCGGGTGTTTTTTTTTATTCTTGCCAGATTTGTTTTAAAAGAAGCCGTGAAAGCTACACTTATGCGGTTTGTCCGAGTGAGTTATACGCCCAGGGGGACATTGTGTAGTTTGCTAATCTTTGCGATAAGTCGGCTAATTAATTAAAATTCACTAATTGACTTTTAATTAGTGGAAATAGACATATGGTTTCAATTAGAAACTTGCTGAGCGTCGTCCAAAACCCCTAAATCAGTAATTTTTAGAAAGACTTTGAGCGCGTGTGAAGCGCAGTAGTGCGCTGAAGTTACCACTCGTGGACCAGGTACAAGGCTGGGGCTAGATAAGAGACGGAAAAATTGCGCGGGCGCTTTACCGAAACCGCTAGCCTTGTACCTGCTCCACGAGCGGTAACTTTCTCACGCGCTGAAAGTCTTTCTGAAATGACTGATTTAGGGATTTTGGACGACGCTCAGCAAGTTTCTAATTGGAACCATATGTCTATTTTCACCAATTGAAAAGTTAAGTAGTGAATTTCAAATCATTAGCCGACTTATTGCAAAGATTAGCCACCCACATAATGTCCCCCTGGGCGTATAACTCACTCGCACAAACCGCATAAGTGTAGCTTTCATGGCTTTTCTAAAAACAAATCTACAAGAATAAAAAAAGCACCCTGTATATAAAGGTTGTCTTATCTGATTGGGACATATCTGCCCTGATATGGGAGGCAGATATACCCCTATCTGGCAGACCCAGATATGGATATATAAAAATTGGGCAGATCTGGCTTGATAAGGCTTATATAAACTGATTTACTTGATGTGGCCACATCTCCCTAATTTTTTATATAACCATATCTATTTTTTATATAAGTCCAGATATGCCATTTTTGTAAGGGCCCATACATCTAGTTCTAAAGTTAACCACTTGGGGCGCCACGGTCTGATCCCTCCCCAATAGCTAAAGCGACCTCTTTCTCTGTTGCCCCAGAAATGTTTTGTAACATCTATCAGTGAGATTGCCACGCACGTTACTCCGGCGAGCGCGTGGCCGAATGGTTACCACACTTGGCTCTCGCGCTTGGCTCTCGCGCGGAGGCTCCAGGTTCGATACCAAGGAGCGGACTCCTCTTTATTTATTCTTTCAACTTGACATCCTCGTAAGTTCGAGAGCCTTGTCGTCTGATCGAGTTACTAATGTTCTACGCGCCGTACTTAATACGCCGAATGTTCCAGAAACACACGCGGGTACTAAAAGGTGCTCCGAGTGGCGGTCCGGAGTCAAGGCCCGTTCACACTTTTGCAACCGAGTACGACCGAGAGAGACAAGACCGGTTTTGAGCCTCTTACGACGTCTTAGAACCAGCTCCCGCAGCGGCGCATCTGGTCCTAAGACGTCGCAAGAGGCTTAAAAACCGGTCTGGTCCTCTCGGTCTTACTCGGTTGCATATGTGTGAACGGCGCTTTAGTCTCGCCCCAGCGCTCGATCCTGCTGTTTCGCCGACATCGACCCCTGCGACGCCAGCCTGTCTCTATTTTGTTTTGGGCACGAGGTCGCCCAATTAAACTTTTGGTTTCTTCAGTTATTCGCCGCCTCATCATTTGCCATTTATGACAATATTTTGCTCCTTATAGTTGGACTGCAAAAACTAGCTCTACGATACTTTTTTTCCGTTTTGTGTTGTTGCGTGTTAATAAACCATTCCGGTAACCCAGATTTGAGCTGCTGTATAATTGTCGTTGTCACTGACGTCAATACAAATTACGCAATGCGGAAGTATCTTCAACATTTCTAGGTATTTGTACTCTACCCAAGATACTTTAAAGTGAAAGTAACTAGAGTAGTATTTTAAATACTTTAGGAAGCAGGTATTTATTAACTTAATTTAAATACTTTTATCAAGTATTTTGTCCAACACTGGTTGATATAGCTTATGCAATTTCAAGTGAGCTCCGCTCGTGTGCACCACCTAGGTTTTTTTTTACGTTTAATTAAAAAGGGGCTTCTTTACCGAAAAATAACACAACTACACAACTAAAAACTATAAAAATAAAAATTATTGCCATAACGTTTTATGTGGAAAAATCTTAGAAACGAATGCGTTCCGGCCGTAAATTATTTTGAGTAGGACTGAACAAAAAGATGCCTGCACGACATGACATATTTTATAAAATGCACAGACACATTCACTAGTACACTATTAGATAATTAATCACAACTATCTTGTTGGTTAGTTTACCTTATCTTACTAGCTATGGCGTAGAAAATTGCGTGATAATATTTGTGCATTCACTGGCGCTATGCACCCCGACTAGCACATGGTTTTGCGCTGTAACAAAATTGCAGAGTAAAAAAAAATGACGCCCGTTGCATTTGCGCGTTGAAGTGATACCCGATTTCTAAAGTTCGTTTCAGCTGAAGTAGAGATCCAGCGGAGGCTACGAGGAACGTAAAAAGCGTGAAGTCACTGTGCCTTTTTTGTTTATGATTGGTTCAGTGATGATAGAACACGCACAGAAACGTGAGAAGCACCATGATGGTGAACTTTTTACCTTATTTGATTGGTTTCATCAGCTCGTTGCCTCGGCTCTGTCGAAGTATATCAATCATTTTTGTTTTATTAAATACGAACAACGATAATGCAAAAATAAAGAAAAGAAAGATCCCGTTTGAACGCGGATACTGTTTTCACATCTCGGCGAGTCTTCCCACAAACAAAGTTCGCAGGGCGACAGGTTTCCAAACTGTGTTGTCGGGTCATGATCCGGAATCTTACGCAAAATTAAACAATCTACAGACTTTACAATAAAAAGTCAGATCACAATTGAGTTTTGTATTTTATCAACCGAGTTATTTGTGAACTTGCAAGGGCGCAATTAGAATGTATGTGAAAACGTGCGTTTGACCGTGTCTGCAGCTCGCGATGTATCACTGAGGTGGTCAGGGCATTGGTTTCATGAGGAATCGAAATTGAGACTCAATGGTTTGCAGGCAACAAATCACATCTAAAATATAAAATAGGTATTTTAGCTGACGCAGTCGTGTCTGCGGTAGAACATGGCTGAAATTTAGATGCAGAAACGCTGTAGCAACAACGCCCCGGGCGCCTCTTTCCGAAATTCCTAGGTATAACAACTGCCGTCTTCGTCTTACTTCCCTCTATGATAAAAAGAGCACTCCTAACCAGAGTTGTAGGCGTTAACAAAAAACAAAAGTGAAGAAATACGTTACTCGTTACCTCAAAATAAAAGGAACGCGTTACCTTTACCTTTATCGTTAGCAATTAACGCCCGTTTGCTTGTAGTTACTTTTTATTGTGAATTAACACGTTATACTATTTTGACGTGACAGGTATGCATAAGCGACATATTTGAAGAAACATTCTGTCCATCCAAAAACTGAATATACTTACCTTTTTTTTTATGGTTCCACCTAAACATTCACAAGAAAACGGAGCAGAAAAACGCCAGAAAGACGTAACGTTATATGGCTTGACGCCTAGAAACACGAAATAGCGTAATTTTCAAGCCTTGGGAAGAATATGTAACGAGTAACGTAACTACGTTGCACGTTACTCGCAATAAGTAGCGTGAAGTACGTTACCCATTACTGGTATGAAAAAGTAACGAGTACATCAATACGTTACGGAAAAAGTAACGCGTTATGGGTAACGCCGTTACTTGCGACACGTTACCACCAACAGTGTTTCTAACTACCTATGTATTCTGTAACGGCTCCAACAAAATGTATACGGGCGACAAAATATTTGAAGGTGAACATTTGAGAGAAGTCTCTCCGGTTGGGGAGCAACAATAATAATAAATAAAATATACACCAACAAAATTCTCGTTTAAAGGTGAAACCCTACGTTTCGAGACCGGTTCGGTGTCTTCTTCAGGGGTTACATGTTTACATGCACAAGGAAATATACAGCAGGAAAAAATACTTAAAAACGAAAGAATAAAAACATAAAAATATACACACGTATGTACGTCTTTTATGTTCTTATTACTTCATTTTTATGTATTTATTATAACAACACGTTCTAATTAACCAGGTAAAATAGTCAAAGTAAAATGTACGTATACATAAAATATGACCAACACAAATTAAACTTGACTCAGATTTGTAAATAATGTAGAAAATTCACAATTTCAGAATTTAAAATGTGCTTGATATGTGCACCAGAAGAACAAGCCTCAAAGATCACCCGAGAGTCATTCGCAAATAAGTAAACACTCAGTCCTGCCAACTCCCGCCCAGCCCTTCCTGCTTGTCTGTTGCTGACACGTGATGCAGCATTTCCTCGGTAACAGCGGCGGCCGGATACAAGCCGTGAAAGGATGCGAGGCCAGAAAAATGAGTGAGAGATAAGGTTAAGATAGCGGCAAACCCGCTCTTTCCTATCTCGCTTCAAAGGCCTCATCTCCTTCAAGGTTAGTGCGCCACGTGGCGTGAAAACCTGAAAATATGCCGCCGCGTACCGGAAAGCTGGTTTTAGTGCCTGTGCTTGACTTCAAGTTTTTCGTTGACACCTTGGTGATACAGCAAAGTGTTGCGAGTTTGTAACGGAGAAAAGCAACAAAGGAAAAATTGTACAGACTCAAAGTTCAGATATGCAGCACCCGGTTCCACTAATCATCCTAATGATTTCCACAAATCATTTCAGTTTTTGTTTGAGACGCTTGATATTCATGATAAATATCTATCTAACACAACGCCCAGGACCGTATATTCTTCCTCATATTCTGTTTGAATTCCCTCTACTAGTATCGTGCACTTAGCTCTATCCTGCCTGTTGAAAGCCATGGCAGCAGACTTGGTTGGTGATTTGCTCACAACGCGGGTGGAGATATTTAATGGTTATGTTTACTGCCGTTCGGATTCCCTTTTAGGGCGCAGCCCTTAGGCGCCAGTTTCCGGTTTGAGCGGCGTCGTAGTCGGCGTAACCGCGCTAAATTTAGCGGGAAAATTGACGTCACGTGACCTTAACGGCAATTCAATTTCGCGCTAAATTTAGCGGGGTGTAGTAGACCCGAGTAGAAGAGTGTTTTGAGGGTTTATTCCAATACAGCAGGTCGGAGGGACATGACCAGCTGCCACGATTCCAGCTCACTAAAGAACGGAATTCACGGGCTCACGTGTCCGAGCTCGTGCTCTGGTGGCAAAGACGACGATCGTCTTTTGCAGTCACCACATTCAGACAATGTTGGTAACATTTCCCACCTTGTTCTCCGGCTACTTAAGCTGTTGCACTATATTCAAGGTCCAACTTCAGTTCAAGCCTGACATGAAACAAAAGTTCTTCAAGCCCCCCCCCCCAATACCTGTTTGTTACGCAAGAAACAGTGGAGAAAGACTTGGCCACGCAAGTCAAGAACAACGTTCCCACATCCATGGACTTCTCGCAGTGGGCCACTCCGATTGTGGTCGTCCCAAAGGCGAATTGATCGGTTCGAGTCTGTTGTGACTTCAGTGTCACCGTGAATCTTCAGCTCGACCTAACCCAGTACCCACTGCCACGTCCAAAACAACTTTTCACTAAACTAAATAAAGGCAACAAATTCACGAAGCTGGAATTCTAAGAAGCGTACTCCAGTTGGAACTCGATGAAGAGGCAAGAACGGCTCTCGCGATCAACACGCACAAAGGTCTATACCGATTCAACCGGATGCCCTTTAGAGTCACCTCCTCACCAGCAGTGTTCCAGCACACGATGGACAAGGTAAGTGTAGGGCTCAAAGGTGTTGCCTGTTACCTCGATGAGATCATCGTCACTGAAAGAGATACTCCTGAACATCTCCGGTATCTTCAATAATGCTCCAGCGGCTACAGGAATACGGCTTCACACTCAAGAGGAAAAATGCGCCTTTCTTCAAGAAAAGGTCGAGTACCTCGGACAAATCGTTTCCGCCGACGGCTTCACGCCTTCCATGAAAAAGGTATCGGCTATCCAGAATATGCCACAGTCCAAGAATATCAGCCAGCTAAGATCGCTCCTCGGCACGGTGCAGCATCACAGCAAGTTCCTTCCGAACTTTGCTGACAAATGTGCGCCGCTGAACAAGCTACTGAAAAACGACACTGCCTGGCAATGGAGCTCCGAGTGCGTAGACGCGTTTGAAAACATCAAACAACTGACGGCTACGGAGGCCCTAGTCCACTACAACCCTGATCTGCTAATTTACATTCCGGCAGATGCGTCGTCAGAAGGCATGGGCGCGGTGATATACCACAAGATCAATTGCAAGGAACGTCCCATAGCACATGCTTCTAAGACACTGAATTGATCGGAGTGTGCCTGTGCACAAATAGAGAAGGAAACACTTGCCATAATTTTTGAAGTCGACAAGTTTCACCAGTACCTTTGGCGATGCAAGTTTGTGTTCTATACTGACCACAAACCTCTGACAAGCATCTTTTGCCCCATGAAGCAAATCCCCGTGACATATGAGAACTGACTCCAGCATTGGGCTCTCATACTAATGAACTACAGCTATACAATTGAGTACGTGGCAACGGCAAAGTTCGCAAACGCGGATGGGCTTTCGCGTTTCGTACAAGGTTCCGACGAGAACTTCGACAAAGAAATGGCAAGCGGAGTTTTCACTATCTCCTGTGATTCGCAACATGTCTTTGCGCTTCACACCCAGAGTTTGTATAAGTTACCAGTGAAGGAAAAGGACATCGCCACGGAAACTGCGTCATATCCTGTCCTCTCCCGAGTACAGCAGTACATCAGTCAGGGCTGGCCAGAAAAGGGACGGACTCCGACCTCGCACCAATCCATAGACAGAGATTGGAATTAACCGCCCTGAACGGTTGCATTCTATGGAATTCGCGAACCGTAGTTCCACGCAAGTTCCAGATGTTGGCACGGTTGTACTTCTGGTGGCCACACATCGACAGAGACATTCAGCGCACGACGCAGCAATGCGAGCCCTGCAGCAGTGTTTGGGATAACAAACCACACGTTCCTCTTCACCGCTGGAAGCTCCGAAACTACCGTGGCAGAGAGTTAATGCTGACTTTGCACAACTAGATCAGCAGAGCTATCTCATTGTCATAGATGCGTTCAGAAAATGGCCCGAGGTTATGCCAAGGAAATCTATAACAGCGGCAGATACCATCGACGCTTTTCAGGAGATTTTCTCTCGTCAAGGTCTGCCACAACAGCTTGTCCGATAATGGGCGACAGTTCATCAGCTCGAAATTTAAAGAATGCGTAGACAGCCGTGGAATTACCCATTTCTTTGCCCCAACGTATCAGGCACCCCAAGTCCAATGGACAAGCAGAAACTTTTGTGAAGGCATTGAAGACTGCTTTTCGACGTTCCTTCGAAAGAGAGGCGAAGGCAGCCATCCGAGACTTCTTGCTCAAGTACCAGATCATCCCCCCCCCCAGCTCAACCGGAGAACCCCTGTGTCAACTGCTCACGAGCAGGCCCTACCGGACAGTTCTAGACTTATTGAAGCCTTCCAAGGTACGTACCCATGCCAAAACAGCAAGGAGAGACGAGGGAACCGCTACCTTCGCAATCAGACAGAGAGTGTAGGTAAAACATCCTCTCCACAAAAAACACTGGATAAAAGGCTTTACCACAAAACGAGCTAACAACCTCACCTACGAAGTTTCAGATGAAGATCACAAAACCCGTCGGGTCCATACAGATCACTTGAAACCAAGGTTAACATATGACGATCCCGACACTTCAATCTTCTCAATGGATGTGCCAATGCCTTCTCAGGTTAACACCCAGCAGGCGGCCACCGACACACAAGTTCCTTCGGGGTCTCCACTGCAGCCAGAGTCAAATAGGAGATATGTGACCCGCAGCCGCCTCAAGCCGGACCGTTACCAGCCTTCCTAAGAGGGAAGGAAATGTGGTGACTGCAAAAGACAAACGTCGTCTTTGTCAGCAGGCACGAGCTCGGACACGGAGCTCGTGAATTTCGTTCTTCGGCGAGTTGAAATCCTGGCAGTTGGTCATGCCCCTCCGACCTGCTGTATGGGAATAAACCCTCAGTGGTCAGTACACCCCTCGACTTGGGTCTACTACACGGGGAAAATGACGTCACAAGACTTGGTGTCAAGTCGCCTATGAAAATATTATGTTTCTCCGCTAGATTTAGCGAGAAAATTAATGTTACGTGACCAACTGCCATTCGGTTTGCCGCTCAATTTAGCAGCAAAATTGACATTACGTGACCGCAACACCAATTCCGTTTCCCCGCTAAATTTAGAGGGAAAATAATGTCAGTGTGACTTGGTGTCATATTACCTATGAACAAATTTGGATCCTCTGCTAGATTTAGTGGGAAAATTGAAGCCACGTGGGGAGGAAGAGGAGGAGAAGGAGGGGAGACGATGAGGAGGAAGAAGGAGGAGGTGCAGGAAAGGACGGAAGAGGGGGAGGAGGAGGAAGAGACAGAGAGGAGGAGGCAGAAAGGATGAAGAGGACTAGAAGAGAGGAGAAGGATGGAAGGAGGAGGAGGTGGAGTAGGGGAGGAGGAGGAGGGGTGGAGGAGAAGGAAAGGAGGGGGAGGAGGAGGGGCATAACCTCCCCTCTGTACCCTCCCTCCTCCCTCCTCAAGAGCTGCGGTCTATTTTCGGGTTGCAGAGATTTGTAAACATCTTTAATTTTATATTTATATGATTACCGAGTGGAAGCACAAAACAAATGTCGGCATATAGAGATACATATATGTTTTCTGGAACCAACTCGAGGAGTTTCATGATGCATTAAATAAAATGGGCCTTAGAACTCCTCCATGAGGAACGCCTTTTTTGACATCGTGAGCAACCTTATATCCACCTTTTTCGGTGGATATAAGGTTGGCTCTCCCCTTGAGGTAATTACGTATCCATATGTATAAGCGTGTACGAATCGTATACTTTTCATGCTTCTAAGAATTGCATCACAATATTGTCACGGATAAAGGCGACGAGACAGTAAATAATGAGTTGAGAATAAAGGTTTAATCAACGAACGTCTGCTAAAATAACAGGAAAAGCCAACGTCGAGATAGCTGCACCTACCGTCGACTGCGCAAGCAGCGACCAACGGTGGGTCCCTGTGACAGCTGGCTAGCGCGACAGTGAATGTGCCTCGTAGTCGGGAGTATTCGAGTGAATCGGCAAAGCCTATATTCGTCGCCTTATGTACTACACTTGCTATCTTGACCATTCGACCTAGAATGTGAGGGAGTGAGCTAGGGCGGCACTGCGAGATCATTCTGGACTCTTTGACTTTCATACTCGGGCTAAGAATGAACACGACTTTTTAGATATAGGGAGGAGTGTTCCTTCTCAGTTATTTACGCGCCAATATATTCAGCGAAACGCAGCCTTTACATCAATAAATATAGCCGCTGTTTTCTATGTGCGGGCTTTTGCTTGTTCTACAGCGGATACTGAACCTAAAACATTGATAGTGCTGTTCCTTCCTCGGTGGAATCCTGACTTGATGAAGGAAATATGGTTTTCGTTTGCGAGATTCTATTTTATTCTTGAAAATAGCATTGTCTTAATAACTTTTTCGTCAAAGCTTCATAAATAAATTTGATGACATGAACCTATATCCAAAGATCTGCCATGTTTGAGAATGTGAGCTCCAGGTAAGGTCTTCCATTCAATCGGCATATGTCCAGAATCGGACGAGGTGTTACAGATTCCCAGCAGATATCTTTCTTTTTTTCATTTAGCCGATATGAACTAATATACAATAACGCATTCCATCAGGACCCACGGATGAGTATTTCGTTGGTGAAGAAAGGGCTGCATTACTTTTTTTAATGAGAACGGAGCTTCATTAACATGATTTACAACTGTAAGAGTGCTGTGAATAGATACACCGAGAGTTGATTTTGATTTCGAAAAATCTGGCACGAATCGGCCCTCAAATTCCTCAGCTATTAACGTTTAGGAAACATGAGGATGCAAGGCAATGGAACAAAATGTTTGGATTCGCCTAGGGTGCCTCAATGTCCTTCTGTTTGAGGGTGATGCCACCCTTAGTAGTACCCGATGCCGACAGCACGCGCTCACGGGTAAAATACCAAAAAATTGACGAAAACAAAATGTCGCCATAGCACAGTCAGCGCTACAAACGCGTGCAGGGGCACGCTCTTTCACGCGCTTCTGAACAAAAAAATAAAAGTGTGGGATAAAATGGCGAGATGTCTCCACCCTAAGCAAAGCGCACATGAAGGCACCCTAGATTTGCCCATAACGAGCACTTAAATTTCGCGTCAATTGCCATATCTGGGTTTTGTATCATGTAATAGCAGTGTGCCCCCAACTTTAGTGGATTTCCATATCACTGATGGGTAGTGGAATAAACAAAATTCGTTGACAAGGTCGAGTTTCTGCTTGTGTTTTTCTTCCTCTTTTTGTTTTTCTTCGTGTCACCGGTCTTGAAAAACGTCCTTGTCTTCTTTGATTTCCGGAGTAAGTTGAGAAACTGCAATGCTGTTATCTGGTTATTTTGATTTGTCACCACGCCTGACAGCCACGGAAATCGTATTTGAGTCAGGCAGCGGTCGATATGGGTTCTCCTGCTTTCTATTTTTTTATTCAGGTTACCTCGCAGCGCCTAACTAAGGCATTATTGCGAGGGAGGGATACACATACATGAGCAAATGTACAAAAGCACAGGGCACGACAACATGAGCGCGCAAAACAGATTTGTAGTATTTACATGGTACTCAGTTGAACAGTGGCACGGGCATGAGAACACACGAATCAGTTGAGGAAGTCAGCATTTAAGATATTATCGAAGAACAAAGGTGTAGATGTGATGTTGATTGTATCTTCCGGTAGAGAGTTCCAATCGGTTGTGGTAGAGGGAAAAAAGAAGTTTTAAATACATCCGTCCTACAGTGGTACTCTCTCACTTTTTTTGAGTGATCTCTTCTTCCTGATGTGAAGTGGGGAGGCAGCATGTAGTTAGCTTTATTTATGCCGAGGTAATTATGAAATATGCTATGATACAACTTTAAGCGCATACACTTCCTTCTATGGGCCAATGAGACTAAATGCAGTTCTCTTTTTAGCTGACTAATACTCGATCTAAAATTGTAGTTATTTGCTATAAACCTAGCTGCTCTATTTTGTACTTTCTCCAATTGGTTCACAAGGTAGGCCTGGCTGGGGTCCCAAGAAACACTTGCGTATTCTAAGATAGGTCTAATATATGTAACATATAATGTGCTTTTAATGTTCATAGGACAGTCTCTGAAGTTTCTTTTAATAAAGTTGAGCATCCGAGTTGCTTTTGCGGTTATGTAGTCCACATGTTTTATCCAGGTAAGGTTTTCTGAAAAATATACACCAAGGTATTTTACATCTGATACTGTCGCCAAAGAATTTCCGCTGATGTCATATGTAAATAAGATAGGCTTGCGCTTACGCGTAAAACGTACGTGATTACATTTATTTATGTTTAACGTCATGCCCCATGAGTCGCACCAGGCTGAGATACGGCGGATATCATCTTGTAGTGCCCAACAGTCGGCAATTTTTTGAACTTCAGAATAGACTACACAGTCATCCGCATAGAGCCTTATCTTTGATTTCAGTGACTGGGTAATATCATTGATAAAAATCAAAAATAAAAGCGGTCCCAATACTGACCCTTGTGGGACTCCGGATGTGACTGGTACGGGGGCTGAGTGCTTGCCTTTGATTAAGACGGATTGTTTTCTCTGGTGTAGATAGTCGGTCAACCATGCGATAATGTTAGTCGGTAAGTTTAATGTTAAAAGTTTATGGATGATAAGGGCATGAGGCACTGTATCAAACGCTTTCTGAAAATCAAGAAATATGCAATCTACTTGAAGTCTGTTGTCAAATGAATATGCAAGATCGTGATAAAACTCAATCAGCTGCGTTTCACAAGAAAATCCTTTTCTAAAGCCGTGTTGCGAGGGAGTGAGATAGCTATTTTCGTTTAGATGACTAAAAACATTGCTGTAGATTATATGTTCCATTAGTTTAGAACAGGTGCACAAGAGAGAAATGGGTCTGTAATTTTGAACAACATTTTTTGGTCCATCCTTATGTATCGGAACAACATTTGCCGTTTTCCACTCGCTCGGGAGCTTTCCACTGGAAAGCGACTTTTTGAAAAGGATTTCTAAATATGAAGAGATGATCCCGGAACATTCAGTTAGAACACGATTGGGTATACCATCGGGACCGCCTGCTTTTTCTGTTTTTAGTTCATTTACCATTTTTAAGATACCGGTGTAAGAAATTTCAATTTCATCCATTCTGTTTAAGGAGAGATCATAAGAGAGCGGATAATCATTAGAAACTGCAGGCGAAAATACCGATTGAAAGTAATTATTAAAGAGTGCCGCTTTCTCTTCATCTTCTGTAACAGCTTGACCACTGTCATTAATCGGAGGAATTCCGAGTGCTACTTTGTTTTTTGACTTTACATATTTCCAAAACTCCTTTGGGTTACTTCTTAGTTTATCATTTAAAGACGCATGAAATCTGAGTTTGCATTCAGCCGACATAGATTTGAATTGTTTACTTACAATGTTTAACTGTGAAAGAGAAGAATTATCGTTGTTTTTGCGGTATCTCAAATATGCTCGCCTTTTTCTTTTGTGCAAGGAGCGTAGTTCAGCGGTCATCCACGGTTTGTCTCTGCGTCGCCTGGAGCTTAGTACTTTGGAGGGGATGAATGCAGTAACTAAAGAATTTAATTTATTCCTAAAGAGATTCCACAGAGTTTCAACATCTAGTAGGTGGGAAAGCTCTCTAAACTCGGGGAAATAGTCACAAAGACTACTTGAGATGCCCTGGTAGTTACCGCGATTATAAAAGAAAACTTTTCTAGGTGGATTTGGCCCACTGGTTTCTGACGCGCTGGTTATGCCCCCAATTATTATTTCATGGTCGCTAATACCAGGAATACTGGACAGAGACGTTATGAGGCCCCTCCTACTAGTAAAAAGCAGATCCAACGTACTCGCCCTCGTTTTGCCTAGCCTCGTCGGGAATGAGACATGCTGATAAAGCTCAAAGCTGGAAATAAAATTAAGGAAAGTCCTGTAAGCGGAAGAAGTATTCGACGTTATGGGTTGACCGTCTCCCCACTCCACATCAGGAAAATTAAAATCACCACCAAGCACAAGGTCGCCATAGTTTATAGATGACAGTATATCAAAAAGTGGAAGCATTGTAGTTTCGTTCGAACCTGGAGGCCTATAAAAAGAGCCCACAACAATACATTCGGCATTTTCTAGTGCAATCTTACACCATACAGATTCGCAATTCAAACCAGCAAACGTAATCTCAGAACTTTGTAAACTGTCGTGAACTAACACAAAGACACCGCCGCCATGCTTGTTTCTGTCTCGGCGGTATGCAACATAATCGGGCGGAAACACTTCAGCGTCGCTAATAGAATCTTCCAGCCAAGACTCAGTACCAATGACGATACTTGGTTTAGTTAGAGCAATGACGTCAGCCAAGTCATCCACTTTATTTTTCACACTGCGACAGTTCACAATCGCGACGATAAGTTCACGCGCAGTTCTTATCTTGCGCCCAGCCGGCGACGGTGATTGCTAGGCATTCATTTCTTTTACACGCCCTTCAGTGTTATCGAAGTAGTAGCGCTTTTCATCAATGATAATCTTATCAAAACGTAATTTAAACGGCTTTTGCTGGGATTTAGCAAACTCTACCAGCTGCTTGCGTTCGTACCTAACTTTGTCTGAGAAATCTTCGCCGACCGAGAAGTTGCTATTTTTGAGTTTGAATCCACGGGACAGAACATGTTGTTTAACCTTAAAAGATTGGAAGTTTACAATTATTGGCCTTGTTCGTTCTGGATTAGGGCGGCCAAGTCTGTGCGCACGTTCGATGTCACTCGCTGCCACAATCACCTCAAGTTTGTCTTTACAGAACTGAAGTACTTTTGATTCTGATTGGGACCATGTTTCATTAGGTTCATCCATAATGCCATAAAAAAGTAGATTATTTCTTCTCGATCTGTTTTCCAGGTCGTCTTGTTTAGAGCAGACCGAGGCAAGCTGAGCGGATAGTCTGGTTGACTGTGCGCCGACATCCTGCATTTCATCCTTAAAACTTTTTAGCAAGGCGATATCCGTTTCCATTGCATTGAACTTCACGTTTAGTGCTTCTATCTTCTTATCCAAAATAACTTGGTTTTTATTTATTTCTGCGACTTGACTTAGAAGCGTTTCTTGTCCCTTATCCAATTTTGGTAATAAATCAACAGCTTTCAGCAATTTCTGAATTTGATCGTCAGTGAGAGGTCCAGGGTTAAGTTCAACGTCACCAGAGATTAGTAACATCAGCTCCACAACCGTAGCACAAGGATTGGATAGCACTTTACGGCACCAAAAGCACAAGTTTTCAAGGAGGCTGGGGAACGATGCCGGCTGGCGTTTCCGCGAGTAACGACCAACTTCGAAATAAACAGGACTAACCTGAAGTAGAAGAAGTCGTAAGCGTACTGCGCACGTCATGCCGGCACCGAACCCCGTCCGAAGAGTGAGTGATGCGTCCTTTTGTAGGCTGTGGTCATACGATGTACCGCTCCGTTGCCAGACGCGCCAGGCATCTTGCAGAAAAACCGCTGATGTTGGGTGATGCGATGAAAACTGGTGGCTTTCTTCCGATCCGCGCGGTTCCGAGGTTTGACGACGATACGTTGGTTCACCGGCCCATGCAACAGCAGCGATCTGAAGTAGAAGAAGTCGTAAGCGTACTGCGCACGTCATGCCGGCACCGAACCCCGTCCGAAGAGTGAGTGATGCGTCCTTTTGTAGGCTGTGGTCATACGATGTACCGCTCCGTTGCCAGACGCGCCAGGCATCTTGCAGAAAAACCGCTGATGTTGGGTGATGCGATGAAAACTGGTGGCTTTCTTCCGATCCGCGCGGTTCCGAGGTTTGACGACGATACGTTGGTTCACCGGCCCATGCAACAGCAGCGATCTGAAGTAGAAGAAGTCGTAAGCGTACTGCGCACGTCATGCCGGCACCGCGAAACCCCTTTCGCCAGTTATTTTTTCGGCCCTGGGTCATCTCCGTGACTGGGGAAGCGGCGTACACGTCGAGAAAAAGTGTAAAGATGTAAAGAAACGAGAAATTGGCATAGGAAGACAGATAGAGAGAGAAAGAGAGAGTTTCTGGCTGGTCTCAGGGCGGAGTGAAAGATTCAGTTATGCTGTCTGCGTGTGTGCGCAGAATCCTGACTACGACTTCGACGGCGACCCACGACCGAGAAAAAAAAAAAACCGCGGTAGAAGACAGAAACGTGGCACCTGGGCAGAGCATACGCTTCGCTGTCATTGAAGACAGACATAAGACAAAGGGAGGAATCTCGACGACGTTTCTTGCCTCTTTTCAAGAAGGAAGCAGGAGGAAGGCTGTTCACCATCTCTCCCCGTCGTTTTCTCTCTACCCTGTTTCACGTTAGAGGCTGTTTCACGCAGCCCCGTTTTCTTACGTAAAGTTGCGTTACGAAAGATTACGTAGAAGTCAGCCGGACATATTTGCTTCACATTTAGCGTGGCTATCAGTTCATGGACGTAACCTTGCACGCGACATTCGAGGCACGAATGTTTTCGGGCGCTTGAACGTAACGTAAGAAAACGTAACAAAACAGTGCTGCGTGAATCAGTCATAGGTGGCAGCAGTGGCGTGGCACCAACTTGTCTTTAAGGTGGGGGGGGGGAAGGGGGGGGCAAACCAGACGCCCCTCTCCGGGGCAGGGGGCAGTGCTCATGATATCCCTTAAGCCTCGCAGGCCAGTGCTTGCCCTGCCCAGTGGCGGTTGTTTCAGGGGGCAAAACACGTGCCTTGCCCCCCCCCTCCTCTGAGAACTTGGGGGGGGGGGGGATGAAGCCTCCATCTTGCCAACCCCGCTCCCGGTTGGAACGCTCCATGACAGGCAGCCAACGCCCGATCCGATGCATCCTTATTAGGCCGAGGCTCACGTGCTATCTAATGGTCTCCGCGCTCGCGGGATTAGAACAGTTGAACATTGGATCTGTCACTGGTCGGAGGTACCTACAAAATAATCGTGAGAGCGCGTGGCCCATTATATCACACCCGAGCCTCCTCGACTTTTATCAGACGGCAAGGCGGCGGGTCGCCACAGAGTCAATCAAGCGGCACTAAAAGTGTATTGTTGTGGCGATCGTCGCTTTTGTGCGCGTGCTATGATCAGCTAAACCAATCACGCACAGTGAATTTCGCCGTAGTCTTGCGTCTTTTTATTTTCTGCGGGGGAATCGGTGGCCGAGTGGGCTAAAGCGCGTACCCAGCTCGACGCGCGTGGAGCGAAAGCTCGCGCTGCAGAAATCAGGGATCGTGGGTTCGAGCCCCACCCCTGCCCGTTTCGATCTGGATGAGCATCGTACCGGCGTGCGGTCGTGTATCACTACTGCGTGGTGCGCGTTAAAGGCCCCAGGCGCCCAGGCTATCGGTTGTACCGCACTGGCTAAATTGGTCATCTACAGCGAGTGACTCGTCGCAACTTTAAAATGGCAGACCAACTACACGCTGTATAAATATCCCCACAACCCCCCCCCCTTATTTTGTGCGTGACTAGTTTAGGCGCTCATAGGACAAGCATAGTAACGTCAATGCCCTTAGAAGCAACTTTGGAGTTGACAATTTCTTTCCATCGGATCGTAATGTTGGCCGCGGCCGGGCTCAGTGTGAAGCAATGTATAGATTGGCGGTTCCCTCAAAGTACACGCCTCAAAAAAAAAAAAAAAAACAATTTTTTTTTTTACGGGGATTGCGTTATATTGCCGCACCCGAATGGCTGAGACAGCAGCGTGCTCGAACCGCACGCAGGTGGCTGGGGTCTGATACCCACCAGCGCAGGTCCTTTTTATCTTTCTTTTGTCTGCATGACTGGAATGTTCCAGATGACTCGACAATCATGTTGTTTGTTCGGGCTTAGAAACTTCTCGATATTCACGCTCTTACAAAAGAAGCTTTGCATGGCTGCTTGACTGAGTCGTCCTTCTGTCGCCGTCAAAGTGTTTAGTCAATATATGTCTTTGCTACTTTTATGTGTCTCGTTACACGTTCGCCGCATTAAACGTTCATTTTAAGTTGTATTAATCAAGTTTTTGTTTTCATTCGTGACATAATTGTGGAGATGCGGGGTAACGGAATCTGTGCCCATGGTGCGTAAAAACTGACATCAACAACGACCTCATCTATGGCCTCGAAAACGACCCGAACTATGAACTCAACAAAGACCCTGGCTACGACATCGATGATAACGCGATGACGACTTTAACGATGACGACGGCGATGAAACGTATGTACAACGGCTCCAGAGACAAACCCCGGCTAGGACATCAACAGCCAACCAGACTACGGCCTCGACGACAAAGAGTGTCTTCGATCTTTACGACGAGACCGACGTCGACACTGACGACGACACTGACGATGACACAGACGAAGACTTGAACAACGACATCGACAACAATCCCGACTACGACTTCGACGGCAACGCCGACAACGAGTTCGACGGCGGCCCAAGGACGACCCGACGGTGACTTCAACGACAACCCCGCTACAACTTTGACGACGACCTTGATGACAAACCCGATGACGACACTGGTGACGAGTATGATGTCGTGCACGAAGACGAAGAGGACCAAGACGCTTGGTTCGTCACTCAACTAGCGAAGGAAGTCCGCCAGCTCGGCCGCATTGCGATTCAAGCCGGACAACTTGCTGACGATCACCGGTACGATCTTTGTCGCTACGACGCCCAGTTCAAGCACGACTACCAAGTGCGGATATAAACACCAATTCGTCGTCGCTGCGAGGAACTGTTAACGTGGAGCTTCGGCCTCACGGTTATCGCTACATGAGGGACCCAAACTGCTAGCCGTTGTCCGATGGAACTTAAGCATTGTCACGTCGCCCTCTGCGACCCGAGGGTGATTCACATCGTCCGATTCAAACTCTATGGTCGATAAGACTGAAAATTTATGTTTTATGTAACTCTGTGATTTGCCCTTTCCTTGTTTGGAGTTTTCAATTTAATTTGGGTTGCATCGGCACGATGCGTTTTTTTTCAAAAAGGGAGTAATGCCGCGTGCGAATAGCTGAGTCAGCAGCGTGCTCGGCTCTCATGCCGCTGGCTAGAGTTTGATCCCCGCCAGCCCTTGTCCCTTGTATCCTTCTTATGTTTGCATGACTGGAATGTTACATATGACTCGAGAATCTTGTTGTTTGTTCGACCTCAGAAACTTATAGATATCCCCGCGCTTACGAAAGTAGCTTCGCATGGCTGCTTGAGTGAGTCGACTTTTTATCGCCGTCAATGTATGTATTTGTTACTTTTTGTTTCTGGGCACACGTTTCCGGCATTAAACGTTCATTTTAAGTTTTAGTAATCAAGTTCATGTTTATATTCGTGATAATATGGCTGGCACCTAATCATTTGTGGTCTCCAACCAAGAACGATTGTCGCCAGGCCGACTGCCAAACGAGTGCTGACGGAGCGCTCGTCTCTTCACTGATTGGACTGCAGTTTCAGCCGAACGTCATCCTCAAGCGCCTCCGTCTTACTCCCGGCGAGGGGAAACATCAAGCGTTAAGACATAGAGCGGCGCTCTTCTCCGTGAAACCAGCTTGTTCCGTCTCTTCCCCAGAGAATGAGCACAAAGAGAACGGCAGAAAAACAGAGAAGTGGAAAGACAGTCCACGTTAGGCGTGCTCAGTTTGCGCAGTGCTCAACTCGGCGATCTAGAGTGCCCGGATTAAATAGAGGTGGCAAACTATAGGAAGAGTCTGCAATTTAACGACGGATGCCCTCTGAAACTCCCGAGGAAATCGGTCGCAAGTGTGCATGTGTTTCGTTGTCGTAGGTCAAGAAGAAAAGCGGGCGATGGGGCAGAGGCTTCGATCGCGCAGTTGGAAACACTCTTGAATGTAGCAACCCTGTGGCACTGCCGCGTTCCAATTGTTTTGGCTTTCTGCACGCTCGGTCTACTGCGCCTCACAGTCCAACATGCTCTGAGAATTTCGCATTTATAGAGACATTGCAAAGATTGAAATCCACAAATAAGACCTCGAAGGAGCGCTCACGCGCTTATCATCCACGCCGGAGGGCTGCCAGTTCGGTCGTTCGCGCGGAGCCTTCGAGGAGTTCCCAGTTGCCCTCAAACGAGCCGGTGGGGCTCAAGAGGAGACGCTGGCATCTCATGGCGGCGAAGAAATCCCCTTCAAGTGCCCTTCAAGTGCCTTGGGCGGCCATGCACACGAAGATCTTTGGCAGTCCTCTTTCACCGGCCCTTCACATTCCGCCCGAAACCGAAAACTGAGAGCCAACAATCGTGCGTCCAACGCAGCCAGGCAGGTGTCGCTCTGTCCGGCTGGAAATATGGCAGGCAGGACGCCGCTCCCGAACCCTAGCGAAGCCGTGTCCAGCGATCTCGGCAAGGCTCACACGAATACCATTTGCACCATCCAGCCTCGACATGTTTGCGTAAATTTTCGATACTACCACATCACACTGTGTGTTACCACTTCCTTTGCCACGCTAGTAAGGCAAAGGGGCGACATATATTTGGGGATTTGAGTTCCGCGTGCAAGCGGATTTGAATATGTTTGTGAGCGCCAAATTTTGTTCTTTATTTCCACAGACGTATAATAACAATGATGTTTATTTCCAGGCATAAATGTGACTGAGGGGTCGCTGCAAAAGAAGAGAAGAAATCTTCTAAAGAGGCTATCAGCTCCTTCTTACACCAGTCAAGAATGTGCAGGACCAGTGTGAGCATAAAAGAAATATACTAAAATATTGAAATTTACATTAGCTAAGCATCGTAATGGTAACAATGAACATAAACGTTGTCAATATTTCAAAGCAAAATCATTTATATCGATATTATTCAGATTTTATTCATTAACATGCAATGACAGCAAAACTCGTTAAACTAAAATAATGCACTTCTGCAGTATTCAACCAGCAGGAAAAAATGAAAAGATACATGAAAGACATTGGTATTTTATTGCAGCAATCCAATTGCCAGTGGAATCATTAATTAAAAAAATATCAAAACACTTTGAAATTTGTTAGGTAGGTGTTTGTTTGTTAGGTAGGTGGCATTCGCACTCGCGGAACAAATTCCAAGTTTATGTTACTACGGCTACAAAATACGCTTTTAATCTTTTCTTGAACATGCGGATCGTTCGACTTTGGTCTGCTATTTCAACTATATTGGGGGTTATTTTGAAGTTAAGATATTCGGTAATTAGTTTTCTGAGTTCTATAGCTTGTTCTAACGTTTGGTTTTATGAAATAAGTGAGTGTGAGACTGTAACCCGCCGGCCTGTGAAGCCAAGTGCCGATGAAGTAAGCCTCATCCTGTCTTATTTCATCAAAATTTTCGTTTGCCCGTTTTAAGAAGTGAGCGCGTTTAGGGTTTAGGTAACAGCGTATACTTTTTTAAATGAATGTGGTGTGTGCTGAGTATAGCCTAAATTATCGATGCATCTCAACGCTTTCTTTTGCAAGAGGAATACCTTGACAACGTTAGTACTCGTCGTCGTTCCCCTAATCAGAGATAATATTGTAGGCGAGAGTATACAAGAGTATAATAAAGTAGCAGCTTAAGCCAGTTAGGCAATACCTCTCTGAGTTGTTCAGCATTCGGATCGAACGTGAAATATCAAACCCTCAATGATTTATATGATTGTTTCAACTTAAATATTCTTTCAACCAAACTCCAAGAAACTCGCGCGTCGTAGCAAACTCTATACCTGAGTTTACAAAAAAAAAAAGTTAAGTAGCTTATGTAGCATTGTTTGTTCTTTAATCTGAATATCTCATATTTTATTTTATTTGTGTTTAAGTAGCTGATTACGCTCTAACCCTATAGATGACTCTTTAAAGCATATGATTTCCGTCTCGTCACTTTCTTAAAGGTTTCATCCGGAAAAACAAAAACTTTAGTGTAATTGCAAAACAAAAATATTTAAAGACTTTGCGGTACATTAATAATATTATTCATATATAACAAAACTAACAAAGGTCTAAGGATGCAACCTTGAGAGACGCAATTCTGTATAAAAAAATTTGCCACTTTTAACGATTGAGAACAGTAAGTTGTTTTCTATCCGACAAATAATTCATGATTATGTCGAGAGCTATTACCCTTATACCATAATGTTGTAGATTTCCAAATAGAATGCCATGTTTTATAAAGTCGAATCCTTTCGGAAGTTTGAAAAACATCGAGTATGGAAATCCGAAATTCTATATTGTTTAATATTGTGTCTATAATGTAAGATAGAACAGATTCTGTGAATTTTGGTTTTGGAAATCCTATTGAGAAAGTGTAATAACAATGTTGAGACATATATATTTAGATAAATTTGCGTTCATTGCTTTCTCATCGACGTTTCAAAATAGCGGCAATATTGATATGGGTCAATATTTGTTTACGTGGTTCAGTGTCCCACCATTATGTATACCACCCACCTTGGCCATTTAAATTTTACTATGAAATATTTCGGTTTCAAGATTCTGTTCGCATAATGCGATAGAAGATAACATATGAGGTCGTTTATTGTTTTGATGGGGGTATATTAATTTTATAATATATACAACCGCTGCTCTTTATCAATTAGATAATTGTATCCCCGATTTACGAAACATTAGTAGGGGTTAAAAAGCAGAGTTGACGAAGTTTAATTTATTGAAAGTTTTGTAGTGCTTGTAGTCACTCGTTTAGGGAACACTAGCACCTACGGTCAGAAAATGAGAGATAAAATTTTCAGCCAACGAGTGGTGTGAATTGATCTGATCTTTTATTGTGAGTCAATATGAAAGGACAGTTACTAATTCCTGTTCCTCATAGTTCCTATGGATAAGAGGTATTTTGTAGCGCTCCATATCTTATCAGGGCATTTCGTATATTCGAGAATTTATTAATATGATACCTAACTTTCGCTTTCTTCGAATCTGCAGCAAGTTTATTGCGTTTTTTTTTCTGCACTGGGTTATAATTTTTTTTCTCTAGTTTTTAGAAACTTATCAAATAGCTTATTTTGTGCTGTCATTCTTTCGTATAATTTTGCAGTAATTTATGGTTTCTTTGATTTTCGGTGATTTCTGCACTAGACTAGAGGAAAAGCTGAATCATTATAGCCGCATATCTGAACCGCAAAGTTATCGTACGCTTCCCCACGGATTCAACTTGCGCAGACCATCGTACCAGTCATCATTTAAAACGAGTTCGTGAAACTTCCCTAAAAAATTGCTATTTATATTTTGATAAGTTAGCTGCTCATGTGAAATTTATCGCTTGTTTCTAGATGAGTCATTATGAACAAAAACAAATATAGGAAAAATGGTCACTTAGCTCAACCGTAATTACGCCTGAATTCCAGTAATGAGATTCCCACTTTTGTATACAGAGGTCGACCATCCGTCATCCTAGTAGGCTTATAATTCATATTTTCACAACCGTAAAATTCAATGATTTCCATAAACTCGAATTTCTTTGTGTATTCGGACATCAAATTGATGTTAAAATTGCCTGATATGGCAATTTTCAAATTTAAGGCGGCTATATGCTCTAATAAACAAGCATGAAGATACAAAAAATTCCCAAGAATCTACTCTGCGCTTTGATTACCGCAAAAAACAATACTTTTACAGCATTCGGCAACTAATGATCATAATTGTAATTAACGAGTGTGTAATAAAGGATATTTTTCTATGTTAGGTCTTCTCGAAAATGAAGCGACACTCCGCCCCTTTTTGATTTTCACGATATATTCCTTCGATTGTATAATATTTGTACCTGATATGAGCACCAGTAAACCACGTTTTAGTATTAGCCAAAATGTCGAATTTATGATTCAGCGAACTCAAAAAGATTTCAATTTCGTCAGATTTATTCTTAACCCTTATTTCATTTATGTTTAAAAAATATACTTTTTTGTCTTTAAATACATGGCTTCGTGTAAGTTTGGTAAATGTTTCACAGTTGAAGTTAACAACAGTCACGAAAGAAATCTTTCATTAGGTAGATAAGGTGTTACGTTCCAATACAGCGTATCTTTATCAAATCGTCTTCGCTGCTGATTCCGTGAGCACGATCGTCTGTTTCCTTTTTTATACAAATACCTTCCCGTTCTGTTGCCAGAAGAATTTTTGGTTTTGTTTTTTCATTAGCTTCCGTCCTTGTCAGCCACAACAGTTTCTTGTTCTGTGGTGCTCAGTTTTCGTAGATAGGGATTGTTGTTTTTTTCCATTGCAGTTGACGTCTTTTCTGAAGCAACTTCTTTCTTGTTGTTTGCGTGGAGAAACGTACCATCGCGGCTGGTGTCTCGTCGGGCTTTGCGGGCAGTCTGTGCAATCCTTCTAGCTCTTGTTCAGAAAGTTCGTGTAGATTGAGTTCCAAGGACAATTGGTTAAGTTTATCTAACAGGTTTCCATTTACTGACCACGGTCAACCATGAATTTTAACGTTTTGGTGTTTTCTATTTTGTTCGAGCTTGTTGATTTTCCGCTTAAGTTGTTTCATTTCTTCAGTATTACCGGTTTCGACCATTTTCATGCGCTCTTTGAGGTCTGTTATTTTCTGTTTTTGACTACGCATCTTGTCTAGTAAACCGTCGTACTGATCTGACACTTTCTGCACTTTCTTTCGGTGTTTTCTACAGTCTCCTTTTTATTTCCATAAGTACAGCAAGTTGTTTTGTTAATTTCCGCCAGCATGTTTCGCTCTTCTTCATCTTTATTTTGTTTTGAAGTGGCCAGTTCTTGTTCCCTTCTCGCTTTCGCGAGCTTGCAAGTAGGGCATTTCCAGGATCTTTTCCGCAGCAGTTGATTGGCACTGGTTTGCGAACCTGTTCCGAAATGACCGCTGAATTTGCACTCAACACAAAAGAAAAAACAGGCTCTCCTCAGGTATTATTTTATGGTGGAGTAGACACTCGGAACTTTCATTAGGTTATTACATTACTTAGCTCAATAACAACACAGGAATAAACTTTGAGGCAGTAGAAGCAGCAGCAGCAGTGGCAGTTATAAGTGTGGCAGACAAATAAAGAGGATTAGGTGCAAGCACCAACCTGAAACGACGATGAAAACGGTTTTAGCAGAAAACAAGCCGCTGCTGCCAGTGATAATGTACAAGTTGTCCCGATGATGACCTTCATATTCCTGCTCTGTGGCGTGGAGGCATGTCAGTGTCGCGGCTGATCAGTCACGTTGGCGCTGTACAGTGACGCTCCAGTTTCGGGCTGGAAACGCGCAGAAGGATGCAACAAGGCACTGTAACGACAAAAAAAACTGTTTTAGTAAAAAACTAGCCGCTGCTACCACTGCCGACTGCTAATTTACAAGTTGTCTCGATGACGGCTTTTATAGCCCTACTTGATGGCGAGGAGGCATTTCGTGGTCGCGACTGATCAGTCACGTTGGCGCTGTACAGTGACGCTCCCGTTTCGGGCTGGAATTGCGCAGCACAATGAAGCAAGGCACTGTAACGACGATGAAAATGGTCTTAGCAGAAAACTAGCCGCTGCTGCCACTGCCGACTGCCAGTCAACTACTAACCCTTCCGAAAAAGTATTAACACATATTTTACATTTGCCCGTCCCTCACACTCTAAAAAAGATCGTGTGGAAAGTGAGCGAACGATCGGAATACTAACATATAAAAACCAGGCGAACACGATCGACGCCAGTTTTATTGCACGATCGATTTCTCGTTTTCTTTCTGCGTCCATGCTTCGTACGCCTCAACGGTGTGCGGTATTTTTGTTTGTTTGTTTTTATACTGCGTTTTACCTTAGGATGAACCGCAGAGTACTCTACGACCCACCTAAGCGAATCCGATGCCGTATGCGTGTCAGGTGATCTTTGGGAAGGGCGCAGTGACGGCGGGGTACGCCGTCAGATGATACGTTCGCAGCTCCGGATTGGTTGGGATGGCTCGTAGACTCCGCTGTAATCTATTGTAATGTGAAACTGAGAATATATATTTATATAGACAGATAAAGTGACAAAATAAACAAAATAAATATTATGCGAGAGTATATAGCGCTTAGAAGCGATTTGTCAATAAAGAAAGAAGATGAAAGTGAGAATTGAGGATGAGAAATAACTGAAAAATAATTCTGTATTCCGTATTTTCCTTTCTTTTTTCTTCCCGATGTTCTGGTCTGTCAAAACTTTGTAGATTTTGTTTTTCTTTTGCTATCAAAATATTCACTTCCCGACTGCGCTTTCCTCCTGTCTCTTTGTTATCCGTCTTTTTTATTATTTTATTTTTACGCTTCATCCGTCCCTTCTTACCCTACGTTTATGCTTGGTGCGAGGAAGAGTCGTTTGCGGGATCCCGACATTTATGTTTATTTGCGGGAGGCGCATCATTCCAAGTGCCATTGGGCCGCGAACCGCACGCGGGTATGTTTTTACTGTTCTTCGTCGCCCTGATAATTTTGTTCAAACTCGGAGCTCACGAATGGTTCTTCTTACTGGGCAAACCGCAGCAAATACCGTAATTCAGAGAGCTCGAGCAATTTTAAAATAGAAAAGATCGAGGAGTAATGTATGTTCCATACGCATCTTAGCTGTGCGTTAGTCCGCGCAAATAATGTGTCGATGCCTTTTTGTTTCTTATTTATTTTGCCTTTGTTCGCGTGTGTGGGCACTAGATCGTCCGGTGCCCAAATTGTCATCGTTTTCAATCCCCGGATCCATGAATACAGAGCGGCAACGGCACTCGCGACGATTTGCGTTGCGCGGATCAAAATGAAAGCTCCTCTTTCTTTTCTCTCTCTTCTCCTGGTGGTCGTTTAATAAATAAAGAAAAATATTTCCTTCTCTGTATTGTCTTTTGTTCTGTTCATATAACATCTATTATTTTCGTGGTGTTTTTCTTAAACGTAAAAAGTAATTGGTTTTATATTTTTGTCTATCCCTCCTGACACTCTGCGCATTATAACAACCCTTTCTTTTAACCCTTCGTCTGCTCGACGTTTTGATTACTGTTTTTGTTTAATAAAACTGTGAGCGCGTCTGACATGTAATTTATTGTATTCTGTTTGTGTAAAAATCTTGTCTGACAATTAAAATCGAGAGTCTATTGAAAAAAGAAAAAGCACTTTTATGACGAGACAACTTGGTAGTTGATCAGAACTGTCTCGGCAGGAAGATCTTTCTTTGTGCGCTTCATCATTAATCAAGTAGGGCAGACAGGCCTGTCTTCGGAACTTAGGAGAACTACGGTGCGAGAGCGATATATTACTAACGTATTAGTTAAAATCAATATCTAATCTTATTAATGGTTCGAACTAAGTTAGATATTCAGAAAACAAAAATGTGTAAGGAATGATGCAATGTTAACAAATTGCAACTTGTTTTCCGTTTTGTTTTCCTTTTTTACATATATTAGAGATTACTGAACGTTTTCTAGGCGCCTTAGGGAAAAAGAAATTTATGAAAACTATGAAAACTCTTCGCCATTTCTCAGAGGGTTATAAATGCGTAGCATTTGTAGGACCTCATTGCTTTCCTCCTTTTCTGGGCACACTGACGGGCGCAATACGTGAGTTTTGTGAATATATAAAACCGTCCTAGTATCGTGTGGCACTTTAACGTCATGCATCGCCATGGTACCATGTGTGACCATGATGTAACCTGATGTTACAGTGCCACGTGACGCTACATGGCGCGACGTTACTGTGTCCCGTCATGGTATCATGTTACGTCATGTAACCACGGAATGTCAAATCAAATCTTCGTGATGTCACAATATCACGTGATATCCGACTGGCACCTAACACTATTCAACCATAGGACGTCACATCAAATAAATGTTACGCCGCGGCATCACGTAATATCAGAGTGTCACGTGACTTCATAATGTCACGTTCCGTCATGGTATCGCGTGACGTTACGATGCCCCGTCACGTGAAACTATGACTCCAGTGTCACGTGACGTCAGGATGTCAAGGATGTCACAGTATCTCATGACATGTTGATGTCTGTAGTCTTCTAACGTCAGAGTATCAAGTTACATCACAGTGTTACGTAACACCACAGTGTCGAGTGGCGACAAGCCGTCAGATAAATTCATCGTGTCACATGGCGTTATTATGTCCCGTAACGTCACAGTGTTTACGTGACACTGTTAAGCCGCGTGAGGTAACCGTATCACGTGATGTCATTATATCATGCGACACTTGACGCCGCCGTGTTCGTGTGTCATGTGTCTCATGTGACACGTGATGTGACATCACCGTGTCTCGTGGAGTCAATATGTAACGTGACCTGACATGACGATGGCACGTCATGGTGTCACCGTAGAGTTATAATGTACGCTAGAGGCTCAGCTGGCGCTAGCGTGCTGTTGCAAATTAAAGAAATTAAAGAAGGCCGCAACCAGTCGAAAGTTTACTTCCGGTAATGCATTGCTACGGGGAAAAACGGGCACGTTCTTTCACTGCGCTTGATTACAAGGGCAAATGGTACCAATATCTACAAGCGTTGTATATAGTTCCGAGCATATCCCATTTGGCTATATAAAAACATTGGTCAGTTACAGTGTTTTTTGTCAAATTCATGTAATTAAAAACACAACTAAAATAGCTTCATATATAAATTTATGTGCACTGTCGGGCACCATAAGCGCGAAGGCGGCGTCCACGCTCTTCTCCATGGGGGATTTACGTACAAAGCGAACGAAGGACATCTGGAAAACCAAGAGAGACGGCAAGAACTACGAAGTAACACTGGATCAGTAACTCTCTGTGCACGTAGACTGTCAAAAAAAAAATTAATGACAAGTTCATTTTATTTTGATTTCCAATAAGTGAGCATCGTTACGCCTACACCATGTTAAAATAAGAATTCTTTTATTCTCTCTGCTTGTGTATGTGTGCGAAGATGCTTGTTCAGCGTTCAAAACATCCCTCGCGCGCTCTAAATCTTTGAAAACAGGAAGAAGCCATAAAACAGATGTCCAATAAAAGCCGCCTGGCATGGAAAATTATAAAAAGAGACATTTTTCATAGCCAACGCCCATACAAAAATGGTCTATGAAAAATTTATGTAAAATTTCATGGTAAGCAATCAGCGTATATGGTCCTCTAAGGCCAGCCATAAGAAACCATAAAACACACTATAGCCACCTGAAGAAGAATCTGTCTTCAAAGCTATAGAATCTCGAAGCCGGCTATAAAATAATATTTGTCTAGGAAGATACGGAATCCGCGACTTTTAGTTTCCTTTAGCGATATACAAAAATGCATGTCCTTAATGTTATAGATTAGTGACCACTCATTTTGCTGTAGTCGGCTATAGAGTGGTGTATGAGCCTAAATCTATAGACTCGCCATAACTGAAGTTTCTTTAGCCGACTCAATGGTATTTTATGTTACCATAGCTATAATCCTCCGACCTTTCAATGCGCTTTAGCCGGCTATAGAGGTGTGTATGTCTCTCCAGCAATAGACTCGCGGTCATTTAATTTTATTTAGCCCGCTTAATGGTGTTTCATGTCGCTCAGGCTATAGGCCAGCGACCTTCTTAGCAATGCAGAGGTAGGAAAGTGGACGAGAGTCATTCATGCGCTCGCTCAGTGCAATAATCTTCTTTAGCCAGCTTAATGGAGGGTACGCAGTTTTGTACACGTTAGTCAAAAGTAATCGATTACAATTACTATTACTCTTGGTGTAAAAGTATTCAATTAGATTACTTTATACTTGGGAGAAAATTCAATTCTACGTTACTTCAAAAGCAACCATTACTTTTTCGATTACTTTAGAAGCTAAAGTTGAGGCTTGGACGATTTGGTACATACTTCGAAATTAAAAACAGCGCGAAAATACGAGGACCAGACAAGAAGTGACACGGACGCAGCGGTATCACTTATTTGTCTGGTCCTCGTCTTTTCGCGCTATTTTTAATTCCGAAGTACTTTAGAAGCTTGGTGCCGTTATCACAGGGGCAAATACAAAACATTAGTAAAAATATATATAAATAAATACAAGTACGAGATCCGCTTTAAGATATGACATGAAGCTAATTGACGAACTCCTTCCAGGTTTGAAAACGGGCCTATGAGAGAGAATCACCGGATTATTTTTCGTCTCTATCTACCTTTTCCAGATTTCCGGATTGAGGCGTTCTTATCAGTACTCGTGGCACGAGCGAGCGCGAATATTTCTCGAAGTAAGGACGCCAAATCCTGTTGGGTCTACTGAGCTACGGCAACCTAGATTCAGCTCTGGAGACATCGCTCTTGTGCTCATTGTGGCTTGTTTTTTGTCCCCAAATTAGTACAGAGAAGCTCCTCCTCTGCATCTTTCTGGTGCAACCTCTGCCGAGAGAGGAAGATTCTTGTGGAACGCGAAACACTTAACAAGCATGTGATAAATAGTTTACGTTTCTTGTCACAGCTTAGCATGAACATTATCTACATTTAGTTATCTTAGAGGAAGCCGAGTGTAGATATGCTTTGAGCCGGATTTCGATTGAACAGTTTATAAAGAAAAATATTCTACATTATTCATCGAGTTACCCACCCTTTGTAAAAAACAGTACAAAATCAGTATACTCTAGATGTACTCAAGTATACTAAAAGTGTACTCCCCTAGTGAAAGCGCACTGAAAGTGTACCTATAATGTACATGCAATCGAAAGGGTGCCGTACTGAAGGTAAACTTGTAAATACAAATCTAGAGCATGCACTTGAACTGTGGTCAGACTACGCTATAAGCGTACTCAAATCATTAATAGACACGGGTATGTGTTCTCAAGTACACGTTTTAAATAGTCTATAACTGTACTATAGTCTATTTAGTACGTTTAGAGAGAACGACTATTTACTAAAAAATATTGTTAGCTACTTCGCTTTTGTTGTGCTAGATATTGTGCCGAAAGTTTATGAAAACTATGTATAGAAATGCACGAGCTATTTATCTGATTGCGAAGACATCTCATTACGTCAACATCTGGCTACTGCTACCGGCCACTGCCGTCAGCGATATAACTATGACACTTCACTTGTGACAAAAAAAACAATAATGGTTAGATTCGGCATTGTCGAACTGATCGAACAGCCAAGCTATTTTATACGCCTTCGTTCGGGTACTTTTCACTTTTATTTATTTATTTATTTTTATTAATTTATCAATGGACATTGACTCCCAAAGCCCTTATGAAAAAGAATATCGATTTTTGGGTTTGAGTTTGATACCTTCCTTATGGGTCATCAGAAATTAAAGACACAACGTGTAATGTGTTTTCCCAGCCATTTCACAACAGGAACTTACTTGAGGTTACACATCGAATTTTGAAAATAGTACATAGCTTGTCATTGGAATGTTTTATGCGTAAATATATTATGAGACTAAAGGCTCAATGAGCTTCTTTCATGAGTCGTAGAGTATCTTTAACTGGAATACCCTGCATGCAAATGCGCAAAAAATGCTCTTATTTATTTTTGCGGACGTTAGTGCTAAATTCAATAGAAGCCCCTGGCTGTCGTGGCTGCCTTCGAACTGTAGACGACGAAAGACTTCACACTAGATGTGTTGAGCATTTTTATGGTGGCTTAAGGCTATTTCTCGATATGTGGACGATTTCTTGGTACTTAGTGCCAAGGAGGTAGATAATCAGGGCAATGGATGCAGGATTACAGTTCCGCGATGTTTCCAAGAAAGTTGGCCTAACCTATGTTTTTGGCATAAATCACCTGTTAACAACATTATAAAATTCCTAGACCTCATGCTGATTTTCAATTAAGAACACGTGTGCTGGAGGTACGAACTTTGGTCAGCAAAATTATCTTTTCCGTTCCCATCTGGACACTTAACAACCATTAGGAGAAGTGTCGCTAGCGCGTTCTAGTCTCTGTTCTGCACAAATTGTGTGAACATAAAATAGGGGAAAGCTTCAAAAAACAAATGCCATGTTAAATGTTGTTATAAGGAAAGATGATAAAAAGGTTTGTATACAATATTTACATGGGTAAGACACTGGTGTTCGTTGAGACATCCATATCAATTTCTACTTCTCTTTCGTTTTTTTTTTTCAACTGCCCGTTTTCTCGAGTTTCACATCAGTTAATTTCGTTTTCATCGTCTTCAGGCAACGGAGAAATATAGTTCTCAAAATGATATTCTACATGCACCGTATACAAGAATCTGGATATTCACCACGTCTCACGGTGCCCGTGTGTAAGAACATATGAAAAATATTGAAGCGTACCACGTCGGACAACGAAAGCGCACAGAAAGCTCGAAGGATGATACGCGGTGCTACCCTATATTCACGGGGTTAAGCGCAGGTTGAAAAAGATTGCCGCAAGAAATATCATTAATGCAGTACGCTCTGCACCCAACGCGGACTATCCCATGGGGAAACAAGTTAACCGAAATTGAACAAAATACCTGCGACACGGTCCACAGAACGCACTATGTGCCATGACCAACAGGGGTGGTGTACCCCATTCCCCTTTCATGTGGGAAATGCTACATCGGTCAAACTGGCAGATGTATCAAGGACATAGACCGCGAGCATGCAGCGTCCTTAAAAAAAAAAAAAACTGCGACATGTCATTCTGGCAGCTTTTTGCAGGAAAAGCCAAAAATACAACTCAACTCCACTGCCCTCCTTGCCAGTACTAACAATCCCCATGCACGCGAGATGCTCGAGGCGCTCGAGTGCTATGGAAGAAACACATGGAAGAGTGCGTCAGCACCGCCATAAAAAAAGAAGATAAAGACAATAGAGGGTTTTAGGAAACCGTTTTTGAACATACGATACGGTAAGATGGGCCCTCCGGTACGATGAACCGAATCTGCCAAACTTCAGATTCGGCTAAATTCGGCAAATGCCCAACGTTTGAAGAAAAGTTCGGCAACGAGTCGGCGAAAATTCGGCAGACTTCTGCGCAATCGCGAGAACGGGATGGGGTGAACGAGGCCATGGTTTGCAAAAAGGACGCCGTGCGGTTGTCAGGTCATCATCGCACACTATAGCACTACCCGTGGTTACGGCGAGGTGCTGGTTGGTTGGTTAGTTGATTTGGTGTTTATGGCGCAAAAGCTACTAAGGCCATAGAGCGCCAGAAACAAGACTATTGCTGGAAAAGGTTTAGAGAGAAAAAAGAGGCTTTAGTAGCCAGTGATTAGATAAAAGATGGTAATGGGGTACCAAAAGGTAAAAGGGTGATGGGCATGATCTGTAGGTTAAGAAAGCTACAATCGGTGTAGAAGGCCGATACTATCTAAAAATTTGAAAACACTCAGTGTGTGTCACAAGAGAATCATCACTTAAGAGCAGAGCTGGGTGTAGTGGGACTTGTTCTTGATACAGTTGCGAAAAATACAAAAGGCGTTCTTCATGATAAGCAGGACATTCAACTAGAATATGTAGAATGCTTAAGGCATTGTCACACTGCTCACAAGTGGGGGCATCTTCCCCACGAAGGAGGTAGCCATGAGTCAGATG
>JAZHYW010025626.1:0-18489 GCA_037355805.1 Ixodes ricinus | reverse complement strand
CACTGCCTGCCTCCACGATACGCCTGAGGCCAGCCTGACCACAGCCGCTTATTATGTTTTCTTAACAGCACGGTAGTTCTTCAGGTTTGTCTGAATAAAGAACCTACGTGCATTCACCGGCAATCTCGTAAATCCAAAGGTTGACAGAGGGCGCTCGCCGTGGATTGAGAACGTATTGAACGATGATGGTTGGATGACGCGGAATTTTATTTAGGTCAGTATCTGCTTCGCATCCTGAAGTAGTGGGGCGGATGCAGGAGGGACAGATGATCTATTGATGGATGCTTTTTGACAGACCCAAATTCACTCATCGCTGAAGTCACCCTTATCAGGAATAGAGTGTATTTTGGGAAATGTTCGAGGATCAAAAGCCTCCGCTGACACAAATTCAATGCGTGGCGTCTGAAACCAGACCTGAAAGAACAGCAAGTATTAAAGTATTTCTGGTGCCATTCTCTTTTCCTTTCGATATTCTGTTCCAAATGCACCTCTTTTTGAATATGTTTCCGTTACGTCTTAACGACCGCTTAAGCGTCTGCTGGTATCGAAGTCTTTACTTCCCCGTTCATCTTGTGCAATCAACACATGCATTTCAAATACATTTTTTCAATATTCTCACCCATGCCTGCTAAATTGCAGTACTAAATTTTTCTTGATAATTTTGCACAACGTTTCTTTTCCAACCCCAAAAAATCATGTATCGCCCGCTGCCGGAAGGATATATTCGGCTGGAAACCATGACGGACAACATCATGCTGGTGCGGCTTTCCCGCATTGCGAACTCCCGCTATTTCGCTCGGTCAGCACCGTGAGATATTAAAATGTGGAGAGGACGCCATTGCCGGAAGATCATTTTCTGGCTTCCAGGGCTGGCGTCGTGCTCTCTCTCCAGTGCCGCTCGCTACGCGAAATAACCATTAAAATTACATACGCTTTGAGAACAGCCCTCTGATGAGTACGATGTGCCCGTGACATCATCTTTCAACCACAATCATTTAACATCAGCCCTTATCTGCAGCAAGTCACCAATACCAATAACGTTGGTGGCACTGATACGTTTGCTCTGCATGTTCACCATACTAATTCGCCCATGGAAAGCGTTGCCATGCAAACCTGAACATTGCTCATTACCCTGACGCGCGTTGAAGAGCAGCAGGCAAAGGTCATCAAAAATTTTTTTTGATCATTATTCAGGATGAGGCAAAATCGTTGGTTTTTAATGTCTGACGGTATGGGGCGTAGTAATCGCGATGAACGAAGTGCTGCATCGCGTAAACTCATTCCGTGGAATAATCGGCAGGTAGCGGGCGAAACGGGGAATTTCTCTTACCAGTATTTTCGAGATTAATTATTCAGCTGGGCCTTCGCCGAACCTTTGTTAGCGTTCTGGCTCCACTATACCGACTTTCTCTGGCATGGAAACTCTTCCATGGGCGCTCTATGCAGACCTGCGAAAATGAGAACAGCTCGGATCCCTGGTTTCCGCAGTATTGTTGGGAAAATATTTTGCTCGCTCGCTCTTGGAAAACTTTGGCATCTGGTTGAACTCCTTTATTGGGCAGAGACAGACATTAAACCTTATTAATAATAATTTTAAAAGAAATATATACATATACGGGGGGGGGGGCCGGGGGGAGTATATATATATATATATATATATATATATATATATATATATATATATATATATATATATATATATATATATATATATATATATATATATATATATATATATATATATATATATATATATATATATATATATATATATATTATTCTAAAATTCTTCGTGGGTATGGAAACAACCTACAGATAAAGTCGTATAAGTCCATTTCAACATTGGCGGTCTACGTCGGAAAAAAGCGTTGATGGTGGAAACAAACCGAAATGACAAAGAGTTTAAGATACCATTTCCAGTCATAGCGCTGTAACCATCTGCGCTTTTATCCCGCCTCGCCAGAGGGCCGCCACGAAGGTGAGTCGAGGACAACAGTTATCCGTCCCGATCTGGGTGGTACCGGAAAGGCGGAGTTTTATGCGATTGCCAGCCAAAGAAAAAAAAAAAAAGCACAAGGTGGCGCTTGTGCGGCAGTTCTTTGTCTTTTATTTTCATTTTAGTGCCTGCGTGGCGTGTTCTCTGGCTCAGTGGTAAAAGGCAAGAAAGAGAAGAAACGAGATAAACCAAACAACCATAAAGGCCGCGAAGCGCCGACACTCATTAATGAAAATGAAACCCGCGATGAGGGCGGGGAACGCTCGTTGTCGGCGGCCAGGTAGCGTGAAGATGTAGTGGCGCAGCGTGGGTATGGCTCTCTGGTATGACAAACCGGATGGGTAAGTAGTGGGACTATCTTCCAGCGGATGTGAAATGGCGAAAACTGATGAGGCGATATAAATTTGGCAGTATGCGGTAACAGCGTGGGTATGACCTCTGCCAGTGTGAAGTAGCTATGGTGGGGCGTGGTGGGTTATTCTCCTCGCGAAGTCATGAAGTGAAAGCGTGGTGGGCGCTCTACCAGGGCGATGATAACGGTGTTTGGCAATGATGTGACCTCTCGCCAGTGTGAGTAAACCTTTGTGATGAGAACTGAAGTTGAAGGCGTGATAAATTCAGCTCCTTGATGTTTGCCAGTTGAACTGAAGATATGAAGACTCGCCGACTTTGAATGGCGGCGTACTTTGCTGATGCGTTGAATGGCGCTGATGACCCGTTGCCGTGATGTGATGACAGTGAGTGGTCTGAAATGCCGCAGCCTACAAACCGGACGATCATTGTACTTTCAATTCACTACGTAGCCATTACCGTCATGGGATTTAGTAATGGCAGCCTGCTTACTCCCGGCGATTTTGCTCACTCTGTGCGCGAACAGTTCTGATGCGCCAGAAGCTATCAGAAATACCAGCAACCCATTGGCGGCTGTGGGGAAGCCGCTGCTGTTGATCAAAACATTCTCAACTTACGGCTCATCTGGAAACCTGCAGGAAACCAGGCTTTCTGAAGTGCTCCATGGGAAATCCCTAAACGGCAGGAAATCAAAGGAAAGATCTCTGGGGTAATCTGGTGGCTCCTCCCAGCAAATATGTTTTCCTGGGGCATTCAGCCCTCAGTCAAGGAGACAAATGAAGTCTGCTTGCTGGGCGTCAGGCTCACAGACATCAAGTCAGCTCCTGAACCTGGACAGAGGTGCCCCATAACAGAGGCCAGAGTTCGCTTCATCAAAGGCTTCCTCACTGGCAGGTGGATTCCAGGTGAAAAAGGCAAAATACAAGAGAAAGATAATCCGTCTGGGCAGCGTGGATGTGCCTGTGCCCTTCAGGCATTTCCCATTTCAAGTTAGGCAATATCATCGACCACTTCTTGAGTCACGAATTGAAGCTGCTTGCAGCTGACAAGAGGAGGCACATGGTGCCCCCTCGCCCTTATGAGTACTAGGACGAGACAGGCCATCGACAAGGAAAAGCTGGCCCCACTCTGATGAGACCCTGGTGCCCTAACTGAGATGAGACCGCTCTGAAGCATGCAGCTCTGCGTTGGGTACCCAGTCTGAAAAATCATGAAGTGCTTGGAAGTGCGTCTTGGACATATTTCCTGCTAGACTCAGACAAACCTGGTGCCCTTTCAGTGTCAAGTAATACGAGAGAGCCGTGGCATTGTTAGCAGATGCGAGGATATTCTCTTGCCAGCCATTTATGCTGACTCCGTGGACCATTGCGTTATATGCAAAACTCTGGAATCATATTATTAATTTTTGAAACAAAGCTCTATCAAGTATCAGCAGTGGGTTTGACAGATGTCCGGGATTTGTTTTATTCCATCCCCCATCAGCCCCTCTTCTTTGCGGTAAGAGTGCATCGACCTGAGTGGGGTGCCGGCTTTTCAGAGCTCCCTCGGTATTAATGTTGAGGGTTTCCTTGAGCTCCTGTCTTTTTTATTTGAAAAACACGTTCGTGACCTTTGAGGGCTGTTTATTTACAAAAGAAGGGAATTTGCATCGGTGCCAGTGTCGCGCTGGTTTGTGCAATATCTTTAAGTAAGTGCGGAAAGGCGACAGCGGACAGCTCAGAGATGAGCGATGGCAAATACAAGGTATTTAGGCATGTAGATGATTTTCTCATCCTCGGACACAATCCCGATCTCTCTAGCTCTGAAGTTACAGAGCTGAAGGTATTCAATTCTTGCTGCTCTGGATTAACATTGCTCAGGACTGGTGAGTTGCCGGATTTCTGCAATATCGACTCGTTTCTGGTGACGCCTGTGCGGAATGCTCACTACGATCTGAAGTTCACCAGCGCAGTTATACCGCTCTGAAACTGTGAAGAGAATGCCAGGCTAATTAACCGTCTCTCAGGGATCTGCCGCAGCGGATGAGTTGTTGATGATGACCGATGCAAAGGGGTTTCTATGAAACAAACCGGTAAAGTGACAGAACTGGTGGAAAGTTAAAGGTGCAAAACTGCAGCTGGCGGCGGTCAGCAATGAAGCCCTGTCAGTATTCTCTCTCTCTGATGTCCTGCATAAATGTACAGCAGGTAAACCGGGCGCTCGTCATTGATGTTATCGCTACAAACCTATAAAGATGTATGGGATATGCGGAAGATCAATGACCCACAGCGATAACGGGCCATTACAATGCAAGCGGCGATCATTACTGGTGCACGGCGGCGCTCGTTTCCATTCAACAGCGGCAACATGGTTTGGCTTATCGCCGTGGGTGGAAGGTCATGTCCATTATTCAGTCCGTGAACTGCGGCAAACTCGGTCACATCAGGCGTGGCTGCATTTGCTGTTATCGGCAAATTGACGCCGTTTGCTGGCGGAAATTTTAAATAAGTATCGCGAGCTTCATGATGCGGGATCCCAGGTAGGTGAAGAAGCTAAACAGCAATCCGCTGCTCTGGCGTCTGTCTGGAAGATGGTTGAATATTTAAACGTCGTTGAAGACCGAGAGGACTAACGTCTTGTGCATCGTCTGATGGTATCCGTTGACCATCACCAAATTATGTTTTCTCATCAAGATTCTGGGACAGAAGTCAACCTCGTCACTATTTGTTCATTCTGCTATGATTACTCATTCCTTTCAGAACTATTTTTCGCTGGTAACCAGCATTCCATTATCACCGGTATTCGCTGCAGCAGCTGCTAAAAGACGATTTTACCTCTGCGGTGGAAAGATTTTCTTGAAAATGGAAAAGATCGCCTTTAAAACTCTATTATTTTTCGCTGGAATATATGAAGGCGGCAAATTAGACCAGAGGCCATTCTGGGAACCACGAGAGAGAGAGATCAGGTATTGGTCGGTATACCATGTTTAAGACACCCTCTCCCCTCGTTTTGTAGAACACATGCAAAAAATCAAGAGAAGTTGGGAGATCCAGGACAGCCTCGATCCTTTGTTCAGACCACGTGGCCGGAGACTGGCTCCAGATATGCCCTTCGCCCTGTCTTGAAAAGACAGCAAAGAGAATTTATAGAACCCTTTTCATTTCAGCCTTTATTGTTCCTTCTTCGATCCATTTAATTTTGTGCCTGGAGATTACATTTTCTGTGAATCTTGTCGGCACCCAATCGAATACCATTCTTCATCCCAAACAACCCTCAGATGAAAACAGAACTGCGTATAAGTATGTAATGAGAACTCAGTGTGACATAGAATCTCGACATGTGAAACTTTAAAAAGATTCTAAAAAAAAAAAAAAAGCGCTCCAAGGTGTTGGCGCGCCCTCTCTTATTTTCAGAATCTCCCTTTCTTTTTTATTTTAGAATGGCACTACTTGTGGGATCTCTTCCTCTCGTTTATTTTTTTGCTTTCTTATTTACTTTATTCCTCATTATTATCTTTACTAAGAAAAAGACAATGGTTATTTTGTTTCAGAATATTATTTATTATTATTATTATATTATATATCACCAAGATAAAATAAACAATTAGTGAATTCGAATGAAGAACAAGTGTCATGAGAATGCGGTGTGTGGCCAAAATTCAAATCATAGTTGGTTGAAACCTGCTCATTTAAATAAGTATCTGGGCAGATCCATCTAACACAGCAGAAGAACCATCACAAAAAAGAGCGATCAAGGAAAACAGACTCTGCAACCATTCCTGCAGATAACGTTTGATGTGAAACCTGCTCTTGTGGGGTAACAAGATCTACAAAACAGGTGAAACGGAATCTGAGTCAAACACTAATTTCAGGAATAAAACTAAGCAGAAGAAGAGGTAGGCACTAGGCTCCCTCCAGCAGCTGATAAAACATTTGAAGACCCTCCCAAACTAACTGTCAGACAAGGAGACCGAGGCGAAGACAAGATACGAGAGACCCCCAAGCCAGATGAATCAAAGAAAGTGGTCCCACAAGATCTGGACCAACATGGTCTACAAGGATCGGAACACCAAATGGAGGAAAGGAACAAGGACGCTCGCACTTTGCTGTCACATTCGAACGCAAACTTTGATGGGCAGCAAGGAGCCGGAGGACAACACTAATGCTGATGACAAGAAGGCAGGGACGCTCGTGCAAGAGGACGAACCACGATGTAGGAGGAATAGAATGGATAGAAATCTTCGCTGCAGATGTACGGGGCACAGAAGGGCATCCTTCGCAAAGAAAGTTTTTACTGACAACACCAGGAAAGTCATCTTTTATTTTATCACAGGCAGGGACTCTCCAAACAAGAGAGTGGAGAGACCGTTTCATCGAAAACCTAGAGACTGCTTGTGCCATCTTTGAGACAGAGGCCCATAGTGATGGACTGCGGACTTCTTCCTGGAGGCTTGGAATTTGGACTGGGGTGGAAGCCAACATAGATTCGGCAGATGCAGCGCAAGAACCGAGCATTAGAGATTCCACCAAAAGAAGGCTGGAGGACTGCGTGGCGTTAGAGCAAGAAGTGTTTGATGTATAACGTGTCACCCACATAAATATAGTAGTGTTTTTTCACTGCAAAAATAAACTATGGCTTGCCGAAAGCTCCTTCGACGCCCAAATGTAGCGCTAGCAGTCGAAACCACTCGCCAAAGTCTCGGAACTAATCGTTATCTCATTCAAAAGTTAGGATTTTCTAGAAATTTCAATAAGAAAATTGGGCCTGTTTTTGCTAGTTTTCGGTAACTGGCACCATTCAGTAGAGAGCTCTATCGACCGCCATTTTCCTAAAATCAGAAATTTGCTTATAAATTTACTATAACAGTTCTGAAAGTTTGGCATCTGGTTTGGACCGCTAGGTTATATTTGGCTGGAGAATGAGCGTTTGGCAATGCATAGTTAACTTTGTAATTAAAAAACTGCCGTAATATTTTTTTTTTGGTGGGGGGAATTTTGTAGTTACAAGTTACTTTTGGGTAGAGCAGAGCATGGGCTCTATCCACCCAATACAAAGGGAATGGCCACCACAATTCAATCCAGTCCGAACCTATGTGCTGTGGCATGCACATCCACTTGGCAGTCAATTTCTTGGAGACGAAACTGCCACAGTGAGGTCCTAGCATGAGTACAGGACAGCTAAATAAGAACTTTCCAGAGAGCGGCTATGCCAATGACATATTAACTTCAGCTAAGACCTGGAATGGCTGAAAGACAACAATAAAGCACTGTGGAAGCTCAAACTGTCAAGATTTATTTGTGAGAAACACAGATAAATTGTCGATCACATTTATCATCTGCAAAGTTTATTCAATACAAACAAGAGTAAAACAAATCCACAACGCATATATACAAGTGCATTACACAATGCAAAACTAAGCACACTCCACAGGATCCTGTACAAAAGACATCATCTGGTGTACATGACACCTACGGTCAGAGAATTCTGACATGCAGAGTCAAGCAACACGGAAACAACTGCCGGGAACAAAAGCACACAGTAACGGAATATTGTGATCATCAAAACGCAAGAGAGATTGATATCACAAAAGCATGTGTCGTATAAATACATGATTACGAAGATGATGCCAGTGTAGAGAAGGGAAGACAAAAACAGTTTCAGTATGAAAGAGTTTGTCAGTTCGGTTCTTTGCCTTTTGTGACCTTTGTCGACACAGCATGGAACGCGCATTAGACAGTATTAAATATCGGTAGGACGTCAATCCATAGTAAAACCTGTTGGGTGGTGTGGGAATTCGACTGTACTTGGGGATAACTTTTCTTGGCATTTCGGAGGAGAGATCGTGCAAAGCTTTGATCAGCGCCTAAAAGGGAAGAGAGCACGTGTGCCAGTGCCTTTGACTGCATTGCCAAGAAAAGTTGCCCCAGAGAATATCAAGGTTCAAATGGGGAGCACAAACAACTGCGTTGCACACACACACTCAAAATCGGCTCCCAGTCAAGTTAATTGTAAAATGAAAAGGCATGCTACAGGACATCAAAATTAAAAACCCCAAAATTACTCCCACTTGCTACAGTACCAAGGCTGCAAAAACAGAAAAAAGACAGTCTGGGAATATAAACTGTCAGACTTTTTTTTAGATAGTCAAACCAAAACTTGGTCACACATTTATTTTCTGCAAGTGCATATCTTTAATATAGACCAGACTAAAACAAAACAATGAAGACAGTTTTACAAACATATTAGACCACACCTGAAATGAGCACACCTCGAGCAAGTGCAAAGGATCTCTGAACAGGAGCAAAAGCATGGCCCAGTGTGCATTCAGATGAGGAACATGCGAGAGTTTTAGCTACACTGACCTATTTCCAATCTAATGAAAAAAATTAAAGGTTTGCCATTACACTGACCACCCTCTTAATCACTGCAGGAAAGAAATTTCTTCATACTCCTCAACACTTTCGTGTGAATACAAACAGCATCCTGATCAAAGGCTCATGATCAATGCAAGAGTTTAGCCATGGTTGCACAATCAATGAGGTAACCAAACCGAATATTCGACCGGCGGTTCTCGGACGTCATTGACAGTTTAAAGTCCCTGCCACCAGATTAATGCAATCTCGCTTAGAATCATCATCCTGTGCTTTGACACATGCCCCACAAGTGAGATGTGTTAAGAAATGTATTAGAAAATGGACTTTCATTTGTAAGGCTATCCTGCATGAGCAAATCAGCGTGGCAAGCTTGATGATTAGAGTGAAGAAAGACTTTAGGGCACGCATGCACTTATATATCAAATGAAATGGTCTATAACTCTGCACGAGTTAAATGAGTTTACATGTTATAAAGCATGGAAGGCTCAACTCTGGGCTGATTCATAAATCTTTCAGTGTAAGTGTACTTCATTGTTGCAGATCAGAACGTGCCATTCTTGCCCGTGTGCACTCGGTTACGCAGGATTATAAAGATTCCAAGCAAAGCTTGCACTAGTCCATTCTTTCACCTGTGCGTGTTTGGGTATGGTTGATTAGACTGCGATTTTGAGGTAAAGTTTGGGGAAACAGCTTGCACTCATAAGGCTTCTCCTCTGTGTGCACTTGGTTATGGTTGGCCAGATGAGAATGCTAAGCAAAGTTTGGGGAACACAACTTGTACTTGTATATCTTTTCACCTGCATGTCTGTTTGGCGTGGTTCATAATATTGAAATTTTGAGCAAAGACATAAGAACACACCTTGCCCCATAAGGTTTTTCACAACTGTGCGTTTGTTTATGGCAGATCAGATCGGAATTCTGAGCAAAGACTTGGGGACACAGGTTAAGGGGAGGCACTACCCAGAAAAATCTATTTCTGCAAAAAAAGTTGATTTTGAAAAAATGCCATACTAACATCCACCAACATCTAGAGAGTATTCCCAGAAAGTTTCATTAGTTTACACTGCATAGTTAATTTTTTATAAATTATTTTCGGTCCACCGATGCTAAAGAAAAGGTAGGGGTTGGAGCACTTTGAATGCATTTTTCTCCGTTCCACTTTTCGGCATAAATTTCACTTTAGGAAAACTATCGTTTTCCTATTACACAATAGAGAATTATTCTTAGGTGGTTTTCTGGGATAGAATTTTGTGAGGAACATGCCTGGCTGGTTAGTTTTCTCTACTTTAACATTCTTTTATGCTAAAAAAACTACATATGTAAAAAAGCGCAGACATGAAAAAAAATTTAATCTTCTTATGGAGTTATACTTATGAAAAACAATGCAATATAGCAAAATAACTAGCTGGGTATGTGCTATGGGTATTCCTATGACTATATTACACATAAAAATCACAAATTTTTATTTTATTTTAAAACAATAGTTTTTCTAAGCGAACACACTGACTTCCATATTGTAACATTCGTAACAAGTTTCAGAATTGACATAGGACAATGAAATTTGGCAGGGATGGTCTTGCCACTCATATAAACTTCCACTGCAAATTTGATTGAAAGTCAAGGAAGCGGTACAGAAGTTGACTTTTCTGGGTAGTGTCCCCCCTTAATCCTGTATGGCTTTTCACCTGTGTGTGTCCTTGCTCTTAAGAGTGATGTGATCGAACTGAGTAATTTTGGAACATCTCTTGGAGCAGCTAAAAGTTCATTTTGGAGCAGCAAAAACATACTTTTGGAGCATAAGCACACATTTCATTTTCATCCATGCCAGTGCGAATATCATGTTTATGTCTACTTTTCCTTCCAGCTTCTGTGAAACCTTTTGATGGCAACAACAGTATGTCAGGTGTTATTCCCTAGCCAGCAGTCTAATTGCACGTAGAAGCCTAAGGCACAGTAACAAGACGCTGATTCATGAACGGTAGGACAAACTTCTGTGCATGGTTATCTCAGGTATGAAATCAAACTTAAAGTAGTATGGTCCACTGAAATAATGCTGGAATATAATATTATCAGCACCAAAATTGATGTTTTCCTTAAGTCTTTAATTTAGATGTAATTTTTAATTAAGATATAATACAAAGTTTTTGTCATTTGACTATGAGCATCAATGAAATTTATCAAGCTGGACTTTATGACAACATCAGTATGCATATATTAAATATGCTTTCTTACAATATTAAATCCTGCTGAACTTGTTCATGGAATTACCAGACTGGCATTTACTGTTCCAGCTAATTTAGTTTAAATTTTCTGTATTCATTCTGCTATCCAACAAACCGAACATACCATAAAATACCGTAAGATTGCCCTCCACTCGCACTGAAAACCGGGTTAACGTCTGGCTGCTCACATAGAAAGAAAAACGATCTGTCAGGTGCAGTCACAACGCACCGACACACATGCTTTCTCCTTGATGTCTAATGCAAAATTAATCGTAAATTCCACGGGCGGTTTGCCTGCGTAACTACCGTGAATTGTGGTTCTTTCCAATTCCGGGTCGCATGGGCCCCTATTGCAGTGCGCTGCCAGATTGCCCGACAGCGACTGTCTTAATGACCACGCATGTTCTCCTGCTCCCTCATTAATAGTGGGCGCTTGAACAGTGGGCACTTCTGCGATATTTTATGGTGTGTAAAAGTAATAACTAAACGAGTTGTTAAAAAATAAATGTATAGAGCAGTTCATAAAAGTGTTCTTTCAATACTCAAATATCCTTGTGTGTAACGTCTCCCATTGGGGTAGTGCTGTTCCCTTAGCACGCGGGTGCACTGCGGTAAAGCAAGAAATGCAAAACTGCAATGCCTACTACGCAGCTGTCGCTTCACTGCAGTATACCGCGACAACCATACTCAACGATGCTAGCTATCAACACAGAACAGGCAACAGGCGTGACAAATATTCTGAAACTTCTTAGTGCTGTCAATGTGTGATACATAGGTCAAATGGAATATTGTTATTTAAAGGGATACTTCAACGAAATTTGAAATATTCCCGTCGTGTTCAAAAATAGGTTGAATATGATCCACAATATCCGTAAATGACAATCGCCCGTTTGTATTTTGATCCTGGTGGCTGTATTTTTCGTTATAAACGGCCCACTCTGGCAAGCGCTCGGAGAAGGCCCAGCGCAATCGTGACGTAAATCGTCTCAAACGAGCAAAGCTACGGCGAGGCTGACGTCGAGAGGATGGCCTAGTCGGTCCAGCCACCGAAGCGGCTGCTTTTGTACGAATTTTGAGTGACGGGTTAATCTTCTATAATCTTGTAGGGGGACAATAGCGACTTCTGCGACACACAAAAGGATTCTCGGAAAGAGGGAGTTCCTCCTTCCCCCTTCTCTCGTCGTGGCCGGAGGCGAGACGATTTCCGTCACTAGCTCTCAAGGTTCCTAGACGAGCATTACAAACGAGGCGTTAGCGACATCCACCAGGTGCTCTTTGCTAATCGTTTAATTCGTTTTAAAATTCCTTTTCGAGACTTTTTAACAAGATATTGGTATGTTCCATGTGATACTGCTCTTTTGGACACATATAGACCAAAAAAATGAGCGCCGAAATTTCGTTGTAGTATCCCTTTAAGGCAGTAATTTAAAATTTTGGAAATTACCACTGAAAATGAGCACGTTTAACGATCCGGCCATGTTTGACAGGTACTAATTTATTATATTTTGGCAGTGACTATTTCTATGTCCACCATTAGATATCTTAAAATTATTCTGACGTCTGTGACATCACTTCCATAAAATGTCAAAATAGTGGCTTTATTAGTTCGACGTCCCCTGTCAATGCTGCTGCTGTCACAGCGGTAGCCGTTCCATGGCTTCGTCAGTTTCGTCCTGTTTAGTTTTACGGCGTTGTCGGTGCTGTGTTGACATTGTGGGGATTGTGATCCCTCAACATTCTGTCGCGTCAGCGTTTTGGCGCGCCGTGGCGGCCGCGCTGGCGTAGCGAGAGGTGGCGCTGCTTACCACGGTGAGTGGCTTCCTCCTCTCCCCCTTTGGGGCGTTCCGTAACGAACCCCCGCAGAAAGGAGATCGACGTGTCGCTCCTTGATTGGCCACTTCGCCCCCGCTGTTATCTTAAAACCAACGGACAGCGGGATCTCTGGCTCTTCTTCCTGGGATTTCGGCGGCGGCGACAACGGGGAACCGTCCGGTGCACCGGTGAGCGTTTACCCCGTCCTTTGTACCTTTGTGAACGACCGTTCGGCCGTGGGCGACCTCCACACCGACGGCGTTCACCAGCTGATAGCCGTTGTCTTTTGTATTTGTTTTGTATTGTAAATAAACGGAGATTATCACCGTTACCAACGTGACTGGTGTCTCATTGCGCTCGACGAGCAGCATGCCACGCGAGTACGAACCCGCTTCGCGGTAGAACGTCTCGCCGCGAACGTGGTACTCCCCAAAGGCAGTGGCCCCTAAGGAGAACCACAACATGTTGACGGATTCATGTGTCGATGTGTCCTATGCTTAGGAAGTTTCGGTACTACTCGGCACTGAAAACTTCTTATTCAGCGTGCATGTGCTCGACTGGCTAGAGAGCTGATCCTTTCAGACGTGACACTCTCGGCAACGATGTTCTCAGCTCTTGAATCCACATAAAGGCGAGCTGGATATTTTTCTACTGCACATAACAAATGTAAGTGCATACACTATGCAACACTGGAGTTTCGCACACTTTGTGCGCTCCCACGCCTCTACCGTGTGAGCGCGTCTTCGTATGGTTGCAAAGACCCGCTTTGCATCTCGCTCCGCCCCGTTTTTAACCGGGTTTCGTGAGTTTGTTGTTGACTTTCTTTTGGCTCATGTATAGCGAATGGGTTAACTACGAGATGACAGGGATGTTAAATAAAATGTTACGAATGCAAACATTGTCTCCCTGATGTTTCTTGACCGGTGCAAATGAACAACAAAGGTTTGCGGCTCGGCGAACAAAATATTCTTATATTGCAGTCTGCGCTGTGGCACGTGAGACACACATTTTACGACAGCAAATGTCGTCCAATAAACTGCAAACTTTATGACACGAGATTCACCTCTTAAAACATATGAAATATATCGTAAAAAGCAATGGTGCCGCACCTGTAATGTTTAGCACAACCTAGCAAACGTTACATAAAGCCCTGATAGCTGACTTTTACTTGGAGTTTTACTGCATTCCACATCACTTCAAATGTCATAAAAACTGTAGTTGACTGCATGACTGAAGTTTTTTTCATGAAGACCGGACTTTGAAGATCCAAAATTCAAAGTTTGACACGTCAAAACAATAAAAAATAAATTAACAGGGGACGTAAAAATTATTTTAAAATTTCATTTACGTCTTTAGGAAGTGGTTTTATGTATGTGAAAATAATTCTAAAAATATTTCAAACGTGAACGTTGAAATCAGGGTGTCGAACCGGTCATTATTTCGGTTCGGTTCGGGTTCGGGTTCAGTAGCATTGTATTTTGTTCCGGTTCGGTTCCGGTTTAGGGTAGCGCACATAATATCACTCCGGTTACCGGTTTTAATAAGCGCGAACCGGTTCGAACCGGTTCCTAACTCGACCTTTGAATATTGACCGAGCACTTCCTGCAGCCTTTTCTGAGCACGAGATACTTGCAATAGACCCATCCCAATACTACTCCCTCTTCAGGCAGATATGAAAACTCTGCACAGTGACGTGCGCAAAAGACACCATTAATGTGGCAAGGCTATTACTTGTATATTACTGTTCTTAAGTGAACTATATATAAGCGATCGGCTTTCCATTTTTATGGTGTCTTTTGCACACGCAGCTGTGCAGTATTTCAAACTCTGCCAGAAGAGGGCGTATTTTCGGGATGGGTCTATAGACCTTTCCAAAAAAGAGCTTGTGGCCGGTGCCATCTTTAGTGTTCGGGCGTATAGCGCGTGCTTTGCTCGCTTTCCGAAGCGACAAACACGCACGTGCTGGGCTGTGAAGATCACACGCTGGGCTGTGATTTTGTAAACAGTAAAAAGGTATCTAGCTAGATTGCTTGCCCTCCATATGTTTTGGTTTGTTTTGCTCTGCACACACGTGTTTTTTTATACATGCTACCTGTTTTCGGCACCCAGTAAGATGTCACAGCTATGCCCCAGAGTGGCTGACAGGGGAACGAGAGGAAACAAATGTGCCGTAAAACACAGAAACAGGGACGTCGAGTGCGCAGTTGGGGTAGTTTATCGAATCCCGTTAAGCTGTGGTCGTGTATACATCGGCCAGACTGGCCGATGTGTCAATGACCGGGCACGTGAACACGCACGTATAATGAAATGTGACTACATCTTGACAGCGCTTCGGGTTCCGGCGGAAAAACGCTGTTCTAAAGATCTCGTGGCGATGCTTTGTCTAGTCACTTTGACTTTTTATCGCAAACAACGCTCTATGCAAATGACCCGGTCTGAGGGACTCAGACCGGGTCATTTGTACCTGTCAGCCACCGAACAAAGTTCCGGTAATGCCACCACAGCGAACGACGTTTCTCGAATGCTCAGTTGAAGACGATGAAAGAGGACTTCAAACAAAAATGAGAAAATGGTTGAACAGGCGACATGCTGGCCTTGCTAGTCTGACAAACCTACAAAAAAAATAAAACAAGACACATTTTCTTCTCCCTCCCCCTTCCTCCTCCTCCCTGGCCTCCTTCCAGGGCGCGGCGCGTCGGCGAATCATCGCCGAGTAACGTTGCCTCCGACAACCCATGTTTTTTCTTTTTTTTTTTTGTAAGGTAACATTCTGAGCACGTTGAAGAAAAGATTGTTTTTCATTGAAATGGACCACAGGCGACCCTACAAACTATACTGCCGATGCAGCGCGGTACTTGTCCCCCTTCCTTCAGGGTGTCGCTGCACTCAAGCGGAAGGTCACGTGGTGCGCTCTCGGTGCTCGATTGGCTAAATGGCTCATCGACTGCAACTGCGGTCCATCTTGAGGTCAAACATTCGCGGACGCGTAGGCCTCCGTGCCTACAGTGGCGCAATCCGCTCCGACACTTGGACATTTCGTAGCCAAGCGGCCAAGCGGTGCTTTGAAATCGCCGCCGCCGCTACCGCGCCGCCAGGGTCAATCCAAGAAACAAAGGAAAGTTGAAGCTCTCCAGACGATGATGTATTTTTTATTACGTATGCAATAAAAACGAAATGTAAAAATATCTCACAGTATGTAGGATTAGTCTTGGCAACATAAGAAAAATATACGCCCGCAACTTTTCCCATTTAGACCAATTATTGACACAATTGGCCCTGAACCGTTTTCGTTGAACCGGTAACCGCCACATCAGATTATGGTTTCGTTCCGGTTCGGGTTCAATATGAAGCGTTCGATTTCGGTTTCGGTTTTGTTCCGGTTCGGTCAAAAATAACGGTTTTGATCCGGTTTTCGGTTCGGGTTCGGGTTCGGTTCGACACCCTGGTTGAAATAGTCACTGTCTTTTGTTTTCGGCACTAATAAAATGGAAATATGTTTTGGCGCAATAGCCCAAATTCCTAACACTTTTGCAAAATGCAGCAGGATGCACCAGGGCAGGGTGTCTACCAAATTCTTATTTTAAAATTCCCTGACTTTTCCAGGTTTTCCCTGACTATTTTAATTGAATTCCCTGACCCACAACTACCGACACCAAAACACAATATATTATAGATAGACACTATTCACAATGTAAAATATTTTATTTAAGTTAGATAAAGCAACTACCTTCACTTTGGAAGATGTTTAGAATACAGCATTGACCAGGGTTTACTGTTTCAGAGAGTTTGGTCCCAGTACCTGATCAGTACATCCATTTGTTCTCTCCGAGTTACTTTGTTCAGTGACTCATCAAAAGCAACCACCAGATATGGCACGCTAGAGAGGCTTGCTAGCAACTTCTCTTGAAAGTATGGGCCGATACCATGACATATGGTATATCCCACTTTGTCTTTTCCAAGCTGCATTTTTCTGGCGGTCTCACACATGGGGAACATCAACGGAAACAGCGAGAGCAGACGCTGCCGCTGAACGGAAAGACCCATGAGTAGTTATAGTGTTCAAGCACCACATGATCCCGGCCTTTGTGACTTCCTTCTTCAATCAAAAGCCACCACCCACGTCTTCACAGAGGGGCTAAGAGCTTCCGTGGCGGTGGTTAGACGCATTGCCGGAGCCTTACAAGCGCTATTGCTACCTCCGGACAAAACACCCGTTGCTGTCGCGGAAGGCAAGTCCACATTTGTCGCAGTTTTGAAAAATATGATTGGGCTCTGGGAAACGCTTTGCAGATATTTCATAGCAGCTTGATGTTTCTTACCCTCAACATGAGTAGTAATCGCCCTATTCCCCATGTTGCTCAGGGAGAACTTCTTGCAGCACATTGTGCAGTGAGCACTATTTGGATCATTTGGAACGGGCCGAATCCAACTTGCATTCGTGGATATGTCCGGGTTTGTCCAGTTGAGGTTGAAGGAGCACTTCCTCGACAGCGACATAGTCACTTTCACATATCTCCACTTCCGGAAAATAACACAATAGAAAGCCCAACCCAAAGCCACAAACGCACGTGGCAGAGCTCGTAGAGTGCAGGCGTCCAGGTTGCGTTTACGGGGAAGCGCGAAAACACCATATCTGACAAACGAATGGATCGCTAGGCGCGCGCCTCTCAGAGGGTAGATGAATGAACGACGGCTGTTCTCTTCCGAGTGAGTGGTGACTCGCGCCACCTAGTATCGGCTAGAGTAACTGTTTCTCCTCGTACTAGAGCAACACCACCTGACAAGAGTCACGAACTAAACAAAATGGCCGCTGCTACTCTGCTTCACTAGTAACTGTGAGTAACTCTTTAGCCGCCATACTTTAGCGTTGCTACTCTAAAGTGTAGCTTATTTAGTGGCTTTAGAGTGTACTAAAAGAACGACGAGCCGCCAGCTTCGCACATGCTCTCGTGTGAAGCGCAGCGCGTGGAAAATTGGGCGGGTCGCATCGCGCCTAGGGGGTCGCGACGCCGCACTTGACTGCGCTCGTGGCTATGCCTGCCCGTGCCTGTCGCTTCTAGCGTAAGCGGGCGAGCATGGGATAAATTCCCTGACTCGGCAATCTTTTTGGAAATTTCCCTGACAATTCCCTGACTTTTCCAGGTGTCTTAAAATTCCCTGACAATTCCCGGTTTTCCCGGTCGGTAGACACCCTCCAGGGTAACTGCTTTGGTACAGTTTGGTGCAAATGGTGCAGCAATCACGTCACAGTCTTAAATGTTTTTAACCCTGTGCTTTCGAATGTGGGAGGTAAGATGGAAACTCCGATCAAAGGCCTGGGGGCGCAGCTTGCACTTAAATGGCTTTTCGCCACTGTTCGATTATGGAAGGTTAGATTGGAATGAAATGCTTTGTGAACACGACTTACACTTGTATGCCTTTTCACCTGTGTGGGCTTAGTTGTGTACGAGGAGATCACTATTCTGAGAAGAAGCTTGGGGGCATAGCTTGCACTTAAATGGCTTTTCACCAGAGTGTATTTGATTATGGCTTGGGAGATGAGAATTCTGAGCAAAGGCTCGAGGTCAAAGCTTGCTTCGTATGGCTTTTCACCTGTGTGCTCGATTGGGTTTGGTCAGATCACTACTTTGATTAAAGGCTTTGGGGCACGGCTTACACTTAAGGGATACTGAAGCAAAACTTGAAATATACAGAAAACATAAAAAATAAGTCAAATAGAATTAGCTAAACCTGTAATTGATAACTGCATTTATTT
>JAZHYW010025625.1:0-18321 GCA_037355805.1 Ixodes ricinus | reverse complement strand
AACATTGCTACGTTCAGTTGCGTATTGCCACCTCTCCACCGTTCGTTATGAAGTGGAAAGGGTTGAAGCTTCCACTTCGTCCTTGACTTACTGTCACCGCTTCATAAGCACCACCAGATAATGCCTAGTTGAGATTTTTCAAATAACTGCTTAGGATTGTGTTTGCGCCATTAATTTGCACTCGCCTCTTAGCAATACCACTTTCTTGGAGTGTCAAGAGGCAGCCTGCTGTTCTTATTCCAAGACTGGCATTCGACGCCACTTCTGATCCTCCGCAGAGGACACTGGACACCCTGAGCAATGTAGGTTCTTCACAGCAGCACTGGCCCTTATGTCTGGTTCACTTTGTTGTCACCCCGAACTCCACACGTCACCTTGACATCAACCGTCAGCAAATGTATCTATAAAAAATTAAAAGAAGGAGGCCCCAGCAAATAATATTTGGTGGTGAGATCCTCTTTTCATGAGAAAATGCTGCTTCGTGCATACGGAAATAGAAAGCTTTCGTTGCGCCAACCCCTTTTCTTAATCAGATCATATCCAAACGTCCTCGGAAGCGCCTATTCAACAGTACTACGCTGCTCAGGCTTTATCAAACTCGCATTGCGATCCCTGATTCTGCTGCTGTCGAACTGCAAGAGGTACCGGTGGCAAAACCTCTTGTAGCGTCGGCTGCTGGCGAAGATTATTTGGCCGGCTCAAACCTGACAGTGCGCTCACTCGCTGACCGTACGCCTTGTGATCTCCCGCTCATCCCGCTGCCGCCAAGCCCAGCTCCTTAGATGGTGTTCCAAGATCCCCTCCCCTCGCCCCGCCCCTGAACTTTCGATCGAAGCATAATGGACCGATTTGCCGGTGCAATGCACTTTTACCTCTGGTAAGAACAACATGCAACCTCGAGCGTGGCTGGGGCTATAAAACCAATGCCTTAAAGAAAAAGAAACCGCATGCTCCAAGATTGCTGGAGTTTCATTTCTATGTACCTGGTAGACACAGAAGGTACCATTTTCAAAACCTAAGCAAGCAACATTGATGGTGTCATTTCTTGGACACAGCTGTGATTGGATCGCGAAGTCCACGTGGAATACTGACGTTGCACTCGATATCAAGCCAATCTGTGACGTGGCCTTGTTTCCACCGCCTCGGGATACGCGTTTAAGAAATGGCAGCCTTGGACATACGCACACTTACAAGAAGGTTTGTGGCATGGGCCAAAAGGTAATTAATAGGGCATAGACACTCCAAGTCGCACCCTGCCTGCACTCAAATGTTGAGCTGAATGGTAAAGATGCGAGTCTAAACTTTATACAAAGAGATGCCTTAGATATGTTTTTCAAGACATTATAAACTTGGTCCTTACCACTGCTGGTGAAGTACAACACCAAAACTTAATAATTTGTGGCGATAGTGCCCAGAGATCATTTTGGCAACATTTATCGAGATCTACGTGGTGAATGACAAATTGTGAAGCATATCATGAAAACATTATTGCAAGCATAGAAATGGCATATCAGGGTATCTCCTATAAAGCAAAAAATTAGCAAATCAACTTGCCGCCTACGTACCAGGAAGTTTAGGAGCTGATATGGATCCACCTCAGTGGGTCTTTATGGGTCTCAGCGGATACAGGGCCGACTGATTTCCAGCGCCATTTAGGTGCAGGTAAGCTGCTGCGCAAGGGCTGCACCTGTGGCACCGCTCTGTATCACAGGAGCTGGTGCTGCACTTGTTCTAATGAAAATGTAAAATATATGACATGCGTCACAACAGTGTGCAACACTGCACAAGATATGGTGCTACACTAAATGCTTGGTGGGTGTAGTATATACCAATTCAATCAACCACCCACCAGCTTGGAGCAATGGAGCTTACTCCTGCCCCTGTGCATACAGGGAGAGCAGTGCCTGAACACAAGGCTGATTGCAGTTTTAGTCAGACCGCTTGCAACTTCTATGACACCGTCAACAAAAACCCAAAAGGTATAGTAAGGGTCATGGCCATGACATTTATGATGCTGTAGCTTGTCAAGAAAGTATGTTGAATACATGCCATGCTCCTGCAGTCAAGTATTCGGGGTTATGAGCACAAGATATTTTTCATAAAAATCTACCAAGCCTTGCAGCTCAGGAGTGTTCTGGAGAGTTTTGGATCACTTAGCTTCTTGACTACGGCTTAGACCAAGTAAAGGTTTTCGGACATATGCGAGAGATATATACAAGATCTATGCAAAAAGTCCGCAGTTCGTGGAGATCGAGTTCGGCACAGGTGTGACAAGATTCGGCGCAAAATATGCCAATGTTATTATTTATTTTTGCAACATTAAAATGACTGAAAGTGCGACCAGCTACAGGGTGTATTCCACAAAGTCAGCAGTGTTGATTTGTAGGTACAGCGCCCTGGTTTTGTCCATCTGCGATATGACAAAATACCACAGAGACAAAAACTGGAAACCTCTGAAACCAATGGGCACGGTGGCAAAGGACGAAATTGGCACTGTTCTACTCTCGCCGTTCGTTTGTGTTTGCGTGTTGCACCTGACAAAACTCCAATGGGAGAGCTTTAGCCATTAGGAACACTAAATAGAAAACAAATACAAAATACAAATACAACACACACAGCAACACTGCATGCAAGTAGTGATGCACTTCATTGTAACTCTGCATTCTGCTTACAAATTAAAAATCTGCAATTTCCCTACTGAGCTTTCATTCCAAGCTAGTGGCATCAGAATTGCCTAGGCCAGCCATAAACACAGTCTGTATTCATATCCCTAGCAATAAGTTTGCTATTTATATTGCCACTTCATAAACTGCCATAAACAGCGCCCAGTCTTCACATGAAGAAGACTTCAGCAGAGGGAACTGTCATTTGTGTCGTCTCAGGACACTCACATCAGGATGGTGAAAGTGAACAACTTCTGCTTCACAAGGGCTGCAGTAACATAAAGATGAAAACACTGAGCAGAATACAATAAAAATACCATGGACCAGCAGAAAAAATTGCAAGGCAAGAACTTGAAAAAAGGACAGGAACGCATCAAGGACACAAGACAGATTACTGCACAAGCAACTCAATCTATTGAACACAAAAGAAGAAGAGAGGATCAAGAAATCAGAAAGGCATGCTAAGAGAACCCCAGGCTTCAGGAACCGGGGCACGAAAGGCAAAGATGTCCAGGTAGATTGTTTTTACAGACATCCCTAGAATTAACAACAGCCTTTCATACCAGTGAGTGGTGAGTTGGCTAGTGAACATCTTAAAAAAATAGTACACAAAAAAAACAAGGAATGAGGGAGGAATACATACACTACGCTTAGTGCAGACTCCCAAGTCACAAATTGAAGAAAAAAAAAGAACGCAGAGGAGCTTTAGCAAAGTTCAAACATGTCTAAGTGGAATGTGCTAGTGGTACACATGCACAAGACCAAAAACAGACTCTTGGTAGCTCAGGCCCAACAGACTAGTGTGCGGACACATTGGTGCCTACTACGAATAATGAGCCTAAAATAATCATCTTGTATGTTGTTCATAGTATATGCTAATTATTCAAGTTTCTTCTAGGATGACATACATAGGCAGTGTAAACGGTCTAGATAGCTGACAGCTATATTGAATTTGAAAATTCGGCTATTTTGATGTATTAGCCATCCATCTGTTATCCTTAACTGACGAGGAAATTGTCTTTAAAATCGCTCTTCGCTAATGGGTGAATCAGTACGTTCCCACTCTGGGCCTCTGCTCGAGCTCCTCTCCGCACTACTCTTTCCTTCTTCTCTGTTGATGCGAGTCTGAGGTTGCCCTTGCATGTGGTCTATGTGTTATTTTCCTTGTCTCCTTGACTTTTTGCAGTCGATTTTTTCAAGGAGATTCAATTAGTACTAGCTAAACCAACTTACAATCATGCAACAAATAGAAACAATTGCAACTCACCACCATCTCGCTGGTAAGGCGTACAAAGATTTGAGTGAGGCACGAAGGCACTACATGCTTACACTGAGATGGAATATACCTTCCGCAAACTGGCGAGACACCAATTCTACTAAGGATATGCTTGCAGAATTTCCCAAGAAGCCGAAGCGTCAAGAATTATTTCGCGGGTCCAAATTTTGCGATCAGGGCAGTATGCCTGCATTAGTCACCATGAGGCGAATTTCCACGGCACCACTTTTGTAGCTCCTTTCTTGGCCACGGGCCGCGAAAGCTAAGTCGTTTGCAGACGACTGGGCGGCCCGGAAGCGGGCCTGCCGCTCGATCAATCAATCGCTGCCTATGCCTGGACCAGCTCTCCGGACGCAAATACACACAGAATGCACGTAGTGTCAAACCTTGAGCTTCGGCGATGGAGGAGCACCGCGCTCTTCCAGACGTTCTAGTTGACCAGTAAACAATACGGTGGAGAGCGATCAAACGCCCTTTCCGCCTCTGCCCGCCCGCCCGCCCGCCCCATGTCCCAAAAATTTCCGCCGCCGGAAAGTACGCAGCCCAACCACTCAACCGCAGAGCGGATCACGTTCGCAAAAGCGGTTACGAACGCCGTTGTATAAAGATTCCAGTACAACTGCACGCGCACTTGATGTCATTCAGCGCGCGTACGAATTCTTACTGGATCTTTACCTATGCATTCGCTACTGTACGGCTACGTTTTAGTAATACCATGACCGATAATTAGCGCGAGGATGGAGTGCTCTGCATCGGGGAAAAAAGAAGAAAAACAGCCTCGCATAACACCATTCGCGCACAATTAGTAATAATGGTAAAAGCAAGTGATTCTGGAGACAATAACAAGCATTTCGAACGGAGGAAAGAATAATCTAGCCCTAACAGACAAAAAGCGGGAACTTCACATTTCTGAACGATCGTGCCACGATCTTTGGCTGCCCGGAGCAGTATTCCGACGGCCTACAGTCGCCCTCTTCACGGACTGCATCTGAAACTAAGGTAACCTACGCCTATTCAACGGGTAACGAAACGCACATGATCGACGAAACGCAGGTTGTGGATTGACTCCACTGCGATGTTGGCTTAGGAGCGCGCGGCACCTGTAGTAGCGCGTCGGTCCACTGGGATGTCTGCCAGACGTGTTATCACATGACACTCAAACCTTGTCGGCACGCTTCTCGTTATCAGTTTCAGTAGCCACCAGATTGCGGCGCTCACTATGCAAGGCCGAAGAGTCATTGCAGTGCATGGATATGGAGCCCCTTGCAGTTTTGTTCAGTATGAGAACGGCAGTAAATATTATGTTCATGCTCTGCCTGATTCCTCTTCGGACTTCATAATTGCTAACACTGCAATCTGATTACGCGGAGCGCTAATGAAATACTGCGATACGCATCATTGCGGAGGGACACGCCCAGGTAAAACGATTGCCATTTTTTTGCTGAGAAGCGCGGATGCCACTGACTGGTTAGCACGCCTGTGTAATGGATGACTTACGTGGAGGCTAAGTTCGCGTATTGCCACAGGCCGCACAGCGACAGAGACAAACCATGAGCAGGCACAGAAATAATAAATTACTGAGTACTTCAATATTGCCACAATATTATCTTAACAGGTGGCGAAAATCAACACGAAATGTTCCAGAATGAACGTACCAAACTTCAGAAGACATATAGCTCCTACAAAATCCTTTGCTGGTTGCGAGTCTGGTCTAGCTTAGCTACGCGCGGCGCCTGCTGATCTTGCGGCCGGTGGCAGGAATCCCGGTAGGAGTAAAGTTCCATTTATGTTTTGTTTGTTTCTTTTTTTTATATTTTCTTTGTCGCTGCGGTCATATTCCCTACTTTGAGGTAAAAATCACGCAGAATATGAAAATAGAAAGTGCGAGCCCAAGTTTGGATTGCTGCAATACACAAACCGTGGCCTCTTGTTTTGCCGGGATAATTCGCTCCTCCGTGCTTATAGGTGGGTCAGTGTAGAGCAAACAGCCCGAGTCCTTTCAGCGATATAAGGAAGGTAATAATAATGAGAATATTAGAGCAAATTGGAAAAATTGTGTAAGTGGTCGAACTGCCACAGTGATGCAGCCAAAGTTTGTCTGAAGGGGGTCATCTGTACCCACTATTGAAACGAAAATACCGCTATTTTAAGGCAGTAGTTTACTCGCGAGCTCATAGCGCGCTACATATTAAGCACATCTCTTAATTTTCTGACTTCCGAAAAGTAGTAGCTTAATTTTGTTCTGGTACATCTCTGGTTTTACTTATCGAGGATGCACTCCGCAGTTTTACTTTTCTTAAGCCTAGATATCTTTTATTTCTGAGATCCAAGAACAGTGTGGATAATGAAACTAGCTTTCAGAAACGGTATCGTTCGGTGTTATAACATTTGTTTCGTACCGTCAAGAGATCACATTCACAAACGCGGCAATGTAAACATCCACAACGCATTAATGTTTCTCGTTTTTTTGCCTGCTAAAAGAATTTTTTTATATATTTGCTTTTTCTGGTGCGGTATCGGTCGTATAACATACGCTATCGGGGGACAGGTCATCTGGCTATGTGAACATTTGAAATATATCTGTTAGATGATCGTAACTACCACAAACAAAATTGATTCCTGCCTGAAATAGCATATTTTCACACTCAATTAATATCACCAATAACATGATCACACGAAAGTTGTTATACCCTCTGTAGCGTCATAAGCAATACACACGTGTCTTACTTGTCCAGATTCTGGAAAGTAAAGCGTATTATTGTTTTTTTAACTCAAAGCGCGTGCTCAGTCATGCCACGTGTTTGTTGGTATTGTTGTATGTTTATTTATTTTTTTCATTTGAAAATTCCGCAATACTGTTTTTTTTTATTAGAGCAAAGCTCGTCTGTGAACCGCTGTACCTTAAGTATAGTACGTCAAATTAAACTAGCTTCCTGAAAAAGTATCGTTCGGCGATGTGCAATTTATTTTTTATGGCTCAGGTGGTCAGGTTCTCCGAATCCTGACCTGGAAATTTTCCACACCGCGTTGTTTTTTTCTGGCATTTTTGCAATAAAACACGTCAGCCTTGCCGTGCCGGGATGAAATGCACCCAGCGTATGCAGTAACTTAGGAAGGATTGATCAACGCAAACATTTCAACTATCCATTTATGAAATGACGCAGTTCGTCAGAATCTCAATGACTTGACTGCATAGTGAAAAATAAAATAAAACGATGCCGGTCAGTAAACGGAACTTCCATGGCAGGGCTCGCCAGCTTGAACAGCAAAGCGCCAATGCCGGCCGGTCACTGAACTTCCAATTTAAATACTGGCCATTGAAGACAACAGAATACCGATGCCGGCCAGTTACTGAACCTCCATGGAAAGACTGGCCAGCAAAGACAGCAAAAACCCGATGCCGGCCAGTCACTGCTAACTTCTATGGCTGAACTGGCCAGTGAGCAAGACGAAACCCCGACGCCGGCCGGGGCGGTAGCTCACCAGCGCCAATGGCCGGGTGCCGCCATCCTGTTACCAGGGCCGGCCGGCGTAGTCCCGATACCGGCCGACGTAGTGTGCTACCTGGGATTTTCCTACAGCACGATATGCTCCTCTCTTTTACCCTCTACATCCATCACTCTATCTTATACATATCACTGACCTGTATCTATAATAAAAACATATTCAAGCATTCCCTTTTTGCGTGATATTGTTAGATGGCTAGCAACAATCATATTCTCACAAAGATCACGATTATGGCGCAGTCGTTGGCGGAAGTAGCAGCCGACACTTGCCACTCGTTCTAGCAAAACGGCAGATACAATCTTTTTTCGCATTTCCCCACTCACTCTCAAAGATGAGGGGATTCGCTTCAATCAGCGAAAACATGGCCGCCGATGCCTGCTTACTGAGCAGTCGTGCCTGTCGTCATCCCACTCGCTTGGCTTCGCGGTCGATGATATCAGGCACAAAGAGGCACTCCGACATAGACCAGAGCCCTCAAATACTCGAGCCCCATCTAAATATAATAGAACGTAAACACTATCGCCATGTTAACCTAGGAAAAGTTAACATGGCGACAGTGTTTACGTTTTAAGTGTAAGAAAAGCATGAAGTGTGGTATGAGCCGGTTCCTTCCACGAGGTACAAGGTGAGACCTGAAAACCTGTCTGCTGCCCCAGTGTACTTCGCGAAAGACGAGCTACAATGATCGCGTTAAGGTCTTAACCAGAAGGACGAGATCTCTGTCATGCTCGACAGGGAGAAAACGTTCATGCCGAAGCGCTTCCCTGACACGCTCAAATCGAGAGGCCTTTGGTGTGTACAAAGACAAGCATCCTGATTCCGGCGTTGGGCTAACCAAACATTATTCCTTGTGCACTTAGACGGGTCAAATGTATTCCGCACCAGGAAAGTGTGCGTTTCTGTGCGCTGCGCCAATTATTTCCTTTGTATTGCCGCTGTTTAGAACGTTACAGGCTCAACATTCAACACTGATGAAGTCAACTCAGCATTTCTGTGCTACACACTAACACGTCTGTGTCTTTAAGAAGACTTTGATCACTGCCCAAAAGGCTGGCCTGTTACACTCGAGCAACTTCATATCCCAGAGGATAAAGAGAGTGTGCTTACAACATGAGAGTCTGGCGATCCTGTAAAAACAGAAGAGAGCATTGGATTTTGAGAGTTTTCTAAAATTTGTTTAGGTAATGGTTGAAAGTTGGATATTTCACAACCATATCCGACAAACGCAAGATAATTGCGATCAACGATGAAAAACAGCTGCATGCAACGCTGGAGCATTGTCTTTAATTTAGATTTTGCTGAAACCTGGACCATCGTGCTTCCCGAAGAAGTTAAAACATAGCACTGAAGAAAAAAATGTTACGATATTTACATGTGTAGTGACGACAAGAAAATCTACAAACAGCCTTGCTATCATCAGTCAGGACTTGTGTAACGACGTCGCTCACACGTGCTTGGCTCTAGAAAAATGTGAAAGAGTGGGTTGAAGACAACGTTGCGGTATACTCGCACGTGACATATGTAAGTGACGGGGCCGCCAGTCATTTTAAGAAATCGCTGCCAGCTTCACCAATTCGCACAGAATGATTGCCCACAAGCCCAGCGGTCATGTTCTTGTATCTGGATATGGGAAAATGGAGTCGACGGAGTTGGCGGACTCGTGAAGCACCAGGCCATTCTGAACAACCTGACGCAACGTTCAATACTACGCAATTCAGACGGCCAGGACAATTGCTGAGGGTTCTGTCCAGAGAAACTGGGTGGATTTTGAGTATCTGGACGAAAATGATCTTGTTCGGTATCGTCAACAAAAAAAAGAAGGGTGGCTGACTGTGCGCGCCTTTCCTGGCATTCAGTCTCGGCACGCGTGGCGGCTGTGCAAGTCACCATCAGAAGGAACCTTTGACATATATGTAGCATGGAGAGATCGAATCTGGCTATAAGAATCTTTATTAAACGAGTAGATCGAGAAAAGCTTTGGTGTAAAGTGCCGAATTCGATACCACAAGGACTGCTCATTTTGAATGCAGGGTTATCTTATTTATCGCAGTATTCTTGGCGGGGTATTTAACCTACTTTTTTTACTTCGTGATACCTTATAATCGTTATCTGATCGCCACATAAGAATCACTAAACGTTATCCTCCTGCAGGATAAAATATCTCGGCTTGCCACGATCCATTCGTACACCGAGATTATTGAAGCTCTTACAGTCCGGCGCAGTGGCACTGCTCACCTGAAATGGCTTGTCCTCTGAAACACAAAACTAACCTAAACAATTTAAGTATTCTATCTTTATTTATGTGCGCGGAAGTGAAGTTGTTTCTTTTTATTTCAAACATAAATTATACCGCAAAGTATAACTTCACATTGCATCATCTTTCCTCCAATTACTACTCTCTAATTTGATGCCTCGTTGTATGCTGTATATTGTTTCTCCTCACTTTTAGTGTGTGACCAATTGCTCTAGTTGTTAGTGACCCTATCTGTATAAATATCTATGAAAGATGTGTGTTAGTTTCGTAAAACTGTAACACTGAGTCACTTCTCGAATAGGGTACTGCTAAGTGTAGCCTTTGAAAAAGGATCCTAATTTGCGGAGTTGTGTTTTTTTCAATAAAATAATGCAACTCTCCGCAACCTACTTGACCCACAACAATGGCGCACGATAAACAAAACCAATAGCTTAAACTCTAACAAAAAGCGTAGAACCACACAATATGTAAGCATCAATACAAAGAGCAGAGCTTTTCGCAAACAAACAACAACTAAAACACTATAATGGCACTGAAAAGCAAAACAAAAAATGCACCTGCACTCAACAAGGGCCAATCAACTGCTGGTTCTGGCACTTCGGAGGAGGGGCATCATCGGACGTTTGAGCAACGAAATTCCAGAATGGCGCTGTCGTCAACAGTGGGAAAGGAATGCTCAAATATATGACACAGTTCAAATGTCTTTCAGTAGGCGATAAATTTCTTGTCACAAGAAGGGATAGTATATGATTGCAGAAAATTAATAATATCTTCTTTGAAGATATACATACTTCTGTGTATATGAAGTAATCTGTTTATCATGAGACAACCTCCCGTCTCTTTGATTTCCCTGCCTGGCGTCGTCCTTTACAGTCGGCACCGGCCCTCTGGCCAAGTAATCACTGGCAACAACACACATTACCAGCTTCACAGAGTGCCCACTTTCCTGTCCGAGTAAGTGTAAGAAAATGTCGTGTCTTGTCGTCGGTTTCATGCTGCGTGCAGTCGGTTTTTTCGAGATGCACCCAGGCCAGGTACCAGTGACGGGTGGCGGCATGCACCCGGTTGTCAACGCTCTAACTGCCCATAGAGGTGCAAAGCTTTGACTTCGGACTCGTGAGGTTCCCTGATCGCCCACTTCAGGAGGCCGGAAGGCTCGTCTTCTTTGCTGTGACCTACGCAACGGAAACCTGCCATCCCATTTTTTGCTCTTTTTCGCAGTAGCCGATTGTTCCACGGCCGTCGGACTTCACCCTTTTTTACGTCTGACACCAGTACCAGGGTCAGTTTACGCTCAAACCCAGCTGCCTACCATTGTCTGGCCCGGGACCAGGGTCAATTATAGCACCCACCCAGATGCCTAACATTGTCGTCGGATGCTCCTGATTCAAGGATTGAGAGTCCAAAGCTGCTTGCAGTGGGTTGCTGGCGATGCTCCTTAGCAGCAGAGCCCACTTCAGGAGACAGCCAGCGGATAGAATGGACAGGCATCCGCTCCCTGCCCAAGCTCTTGTTCCCTTTTCTCACTTCTCCGTCCCACCAACCTGGGAGACGGTGTGTTATTTCATTTACAGTCGGCCACCGGCCCTCTGGGCAAGTAATCTCTGGCAACATCGCCCGTCCCCTGGTGGCTGTGTGACATCTGCGCAGAAGGTTAAGCCGGCCTGTTCCCGCTCACAGAGACCTCAAGTTAACCCACTTTCAGCAAAAAACGCTTACGGGGTTAACCAGAATAGCCCTCGTCTTTGAAAGGCTTTTATCTTTCAGTTCAGATCCGATGACAACGTGTGCTGGCCCAAGGGTGACAAGGCGTCGTGTTCAGAGACGTCTGCTGATGCTAGATGGGCATGTGTCGAAGAGAGAGACCTGGATGGGGCTGGGGATCTTGGAACGAATGCTTCGCCGACATTGGATTCAAAGATTAATACAGGGACTCCCTACTGAGGAGGTGGGGCCAAGTGGTCCCTTAATTGAAGCAGCGGGCGGCTGCGAGAATGTCTTCTTTGAAGATATAAATACTTCTGTATATATGAAGTAAGCTGTTTATCATGAGACAACCTCCGGTCTCTTGATTTTCCTGCCTGGCGTCGTCCTTTGATCCCTCTTCTGACCTAGCCCTGCCGAATCCTGCCTACATTCCGCTCTGTCGCAACAACTGGTTCGCAGCGGCGAGATCCACTGTGCCGTATCATGGCCCTTGCTGTCGGTGAGTGCCCTGTTCTTTTACTACAATTTGCCAGACCTGTTATCTCTTAGAGTTTGCTCTTAAGTGGTGGAGCAGTAGTGTATCAGTCAGAACAAGTAAGTGGCCATTTAGACTTGAATTACTTTTTCAGAGAAATAGTGCACAGCCACATGGTCAGTCATGAATATTGGTGATGGTTTGTGGGACAGGTTTTGTAAAACTTTGCTCGGATTTGGATTGGAATTGATTTGGGGCAGGCCAAGCAGAAACCGTACATTGTGACACATATTAACGGAACACTTTTCGGTACGCTAACAAGGAAGATAATGGAATTTAAGAGGGATAATCGCGAGTGGGAAGCGGAAAGAGAATGACAGATTAAATATAAAAATAAAAGTTGGCTTTAGCTAAACTGAATGGCAAGATGTGACGCTTCTTAGGTACAGGGCGGCTAAAGTGGAAGTGCTGCTAGATGTAACTTATTCGTGGTATCGAACGGACACATGTCCTCTCTGGTTCATATATGAGGATGAGCAATCGCCGCGAAAAAATATCCGAGTGTTCAATGACAACGAAGATCACGCGCCGAGTACAAGCTGATATGTGTCAAGTAGCGGAATTGACGGCGTGTCAGAGGAAAAGAAGAGTGGTGGAAGAATCGGAATCTACCGCCGACCAGTTTTGTACTTGAGACTACACAATCGTCACCGTTTTGTGAGAAATGTAATCTAGACCTTCTTAGTGAGCGGATTGAAGTGATCGCGACCACGGTCACTCTACTCAAGGCTCGAGTAAAGAACGGAGTGGATATCCCACCCATGAAACCATCAACCATTGGCGGTTGTGAGAGAAAGGGATCCTGGACAACGACGGGGATCCTAGTCAACGGCGTTCAGAAAGATCGCCTTATTCGAGTCGTCCCTCAAGGCCGAATGAACGCAAGGCGACGCCGGCTCAATTTCAACGTCCTCTAATCTGGCCCGAACGCTTCAGATAATAAACGCCACGGGAAGCTTAATGACTATGCTTCCAGCCAGCAGGCAACTCTCGTGGAGTCCAGTTAAAAGTGAAAGGATGAGGTCATCCGCTCCAATGACCCAGCCGGTGTAGATGTGGACACTATGCGGGGGCGCGTCTTAGCCGTTCCTGGACAACGATGGAAACCCAAGTCAGTGGCGCTCAGTGAAATCATCTGTTCGAGCCTCCCCCTACCCCCCCCCCCCAAAAAAAAATAAAAAAAATAAAAAATAAATAAATAAATAAAAATAAAAACAGTTGAAGCAGCAAAGGACAAAGACGGCGCAAGATCAGCGTCATCCAGCCTGGTTCTGGCACTTCGAGGAGAAGCATCATCGGACGTTTGAGCAACGCAATTCCAGAATGGCGCTGTCGTCAACGGTGGGAAAGGAATGCTCATATACATGACACCGTTCAAATGTCTTTCAGTAGGCGAAGAATTTCTTGTCACAAGAAGGGCTAGTATATGATTGCAGAAAATTAATAATAGTAAGTTTCTTGCGCCCCGAGAATGTATATGCGAGTTTTCTTTACTCCCGCAATAAACAAAATGCTAAATGTTGCGCGGGGCTGAAGACATGCGCACGTGCTTCAGGCGGTTATATAGTTCGGGTGTTTGTCTAGTTTTTTTTCTTGATGTAATGTCACTCCTATAGCTGGCTGTCTACAATAACTACAAACGTTGGTGAGCAAGACAAACGTTGTGTTTGTTGTGGACATCCGTTTGCTGCTGTCTCTAGCGGCACTAGCACACCTGTCGAGTCTTGAAGACACTTGAATGTTGACTTGTAATCGATCAATGCTGAGGCAGGAACGGTGAAACACAAACAATTCGCAAAAGGCAGCATTTATTTTGTGCAATGTAAACTCCGGCATCCCGTGAGTCACGAAAATCATCAAAACATTTCTGGCAAATAATAAATTCGGCATCCGATCGCTGAATGGTAAGTGCTTGAGCGAGCTTGTGGTTTGGTGTCGCGTTGCATTTAGTCGTCCTCTCCCGCATAATCAGACACCAGGTTAAGGCCTAGGTTTGCCCCATTAGCTCTAACAGCGTTGATAATCAAATATGAAACGAAGAGTAGATTTAGTTGCGGGTGCGAACACTGCTCGTTTTTTAATCTGGTTGAAAACAAGCACTTCGTGTTTAGAAGAATATGAGCGTGAAGGATTTGTTATCACTAATATTTAGCCGAAGTAAAAGGGTCGTTAAATATATTTCGAAATATCATATTGCAGCTTATCTTGTGCAATTCTTTTATAACAGTGAACAATCGAATTAAGTTTATATTCTACCGAATAAATGTAGCGGGCTTTAAACCGAATTGCTGAAAACTTCCACCGTTGCCGGACGTACTCAACCATAAACCGTGTATGCGTGTATTTTTACAATAATCAGAGCTAGAACAGGAACAAGGAACAAACAAGAATACATGCGAATCCTGACGAGTTCGCAGCCGGAGTATGGTTTATCACGGGCTTCAGGATTCGGGACCGTGGCCACGAGCGCGTTCAAACAGCAACTACTACCCTCGAGAGTTGGTCGTAAAGTTTTCCTCCTTCATCCTAACAAAACGCCGCGCGTATATCGGTGCCGAACATCCAGCATAGGAGGGTTTATATCCCATGAACAAATGAAATTTTAGCGAACAGCAGGTTTTTGAGCGAATTGACGTTTTACCGAATGACGTGTATCACTGGGGAGCCTGTTGACCCCTCTACCTCCCGCAGTTACCCCGATTCAAGACGACAGTGAGCAGCGGCTCATTATAGAAGCAGTAAACTCACCTGGCTCGTCCGCACACGCCGCTTCGCGGTGGCGGAACTTAGCTACAGTGCATTTTGATATAAAGTCAGGGGGTGGGGAGAGGCGGCACATCGTTTGCTAAAATGTCGTTCGCCCAACTAAGTGCCAACCGCACGGAAGTAGGCGACGCGAACGGGAGACCCTTGTCCCCTCTCCGGCCCCTCTGCATGTTAAGGAATTCAAGCACTATTTTATAATTGAAGCAATATTTCATACACGGACTGAAAGCATAATCGGTCATCGATGTTCTTCTTGCGTTTTTAATTAACTTCAATTTTGGGAGCATTTTGAATCAATAAGCAATGCATTCGTCTTAATTGCCATAGCAACACATAGCATAAAATACGTGAAGCAAAGAATTAAGCTGACCTGAAACATTTTTATTTAGTTGTAAAATGTTTGAACATTAACAAGCCCAGAACAGGTAAATAAAATTCTCTGAGAGTGCAAAAAAAGAAAACAAAAAGAACGTTGCCGAGCAATACAACAAAAACATAAAACAAGTAATTTACCAAGTTTTAGCACCTTTTCACACATTCAAAGATTTCAATAAGTTATTGAAAAGCACCCACTTCTAGGTTTGCCGAAACATGGAGTCGCTCCAACTAGTGTCATTCGGAGTAGCTGTGAGAAATCCGCTGGGTACGTAGGGTTCTTCACGTGGTGCACCTTTAACCTGAGCAGCAGCGCTCGATGCCCGAAGGTAGATTCAAAATGATCTTCTTTTCCCATCCGCGACATAGCCTTATTTTGTGCAGAAGACTAATTTGTTCAAGGCCCTGGGACAATGTCATCTCAAAATTAAAACGGAAATAAAGCGTTAAGAACAATAACATATTCTCGTCTGGCACTGTAGTGAAAGGTATGATCGTTCGAACTTTGAGCTAATTCGAGACATACCCTAACACATATGGACCACAATGAGGAAAAACACCCCTTTTGTGACCAGTCTCGTTTTAAACATGAATGCAGTCACAGCAACAGCTGCGACACCTCATGGTCAAGTCGTCGGGCATTGGTGTCAAGTTGACGCACCGCGGGGCCTTGACGCCGAAGCCTTTTTTCTACGTTCTCGCAAGCACGTACCTCACTGTTCTACCACCGACAAACCTTGAGATGAGTCAGCGTTGTCGCTAGTGCGTCGTTCAGCGCCATACAAGTGCTTTGTAAGCATGTGGCGACGGCAAGGCGTACACGTCTGTCACTATATGCGGTACGAAGCTCCAGCGCGTTTGCCGCTTGGGGCAACTCAGAGACCGGCCAGCGATGACGTAACTGTTCCAGTAAGTGTGACGTCAAGGCTACACACACATTGCTAGCGACGTTTCTCTGGACTAGTACATGGGATTGGATTTCTCTCCGCAAAAACTGTCGGTCACTTATCGGACATCGGATATATGTGTCTAATTATAGTAGATATGGGATATAGATATAAATATACAATCGAGTCTGCCGAGAATTGAATGTTTTTCGAAATATTTCCAAGTCCACTTCTGGTGCTCGAGATGTCTCGAGATGACTGCAGCAAACGACGAAAGCGTGCAGAGTGACTGAAATTGTGCCGTCTGCAACAGTTTGAAAAGTTTGCATATTTAAACGACCTTTGTATTGTATTTAATGGTAACACTAAGCAGGTCTAATAAAACTCATAAGATTTACAAAAAAAGAAAGGAATTGAATTCGCGTGTGATACTAGAGCATTTCGCTGGCTCACCAGCGAAATGCTCATCTAAAGTGGAAAGCTGGCAATACGCCTCTGTTTGTAGATTCCCATTGTGGCAACACCGCTGCAACAGACGACGATCGCATATCTGCCAAGTCAGCTAGCTACGGCCGCACGCGCTTGGAGTAATCGACCGGCGCCCGGCAGGCCATTATCATCTGATCCTACTTTCTGCAGCAGCATCGAGTGTCCGGAGGATTTGACTACGTAAGCGCTGGGCGCTAAACAACTCATTGCAGGCCAACGAAATGCTCGGCTAAAGGTGGAAGCTAACGCCGGGCCTCTGTTTTGTAGGTAAGTGTTGTTTTTTTGTTGGAAATTCTTGAACTGATTCCTTGCATTTCGCTGGTCTGCAACTGTGCTTTTTGTCGCTGAAAACCTTTGAAATGTCAGAATGTATCGCGTGCATAACATCTGCGGTGTCAGACAGCCCCAACTTGAAACGCCCGGAATGCAAAAACCACTACCACACTGGAAAATGTTCCGGCGTGAAGAAAAAAATGCGTTAAAAGCAATGTGTCAGGGTAACCTCAAGGTATGGGTGTGTAATACATGCAAATTACATTCCAGCCGTCAATTAGCATCTTCGCAAGAGCCCCGATCTACAGGAGAGGGACATTTAGCACAGCAAGCCCGCAGGGAACTAACTTCGAAAGACTAATGAAACAAAATGAAGGCATCGGCCAGCGGCTGACAGACGGTCTCATCAGATTACAGGATATCTAAAAGTGCTTGGAAACACAAACTAACAAAGGGGATGATATGTTGGCAAATTTGATAATCAAGGCAAAACCGTTGATGGGATAAGAGATCCTTAAACAGCCTTTCACGCAACAGGACGAGATACTTTTCAAGACTGGGTAGCCATGAAAAAACAAGTCATGGTCTGCAGAAAAAGACCAGTGAATCAGAGGGAGAGCTTGCCAAAAGGGATGCGGAAATAAGGGAACTGAAAACCACAGTGGACAAGGCTGAAGAATATTCTAGACAACAGAATGTTGAAATTCACGAATTCCTCAGCAGCCGAATGAGGATGCGATAAAAGTGATTAAGGAAATAGCCGTAAATTTACAACTTCACGAACTGACGGATGACGCAGTTGAGGCAGTTCGCAGGCTTACAACAAAGGAAGGTAAAACACATTCTTTTTTGGTAAGGTTCACGGACAGAAAAATGAGAGACATCTGGATTCAAAAAGAGTGGCACTGAGGACCGAACAGATTTATAGCAATAAAAACTTGAACAGGCGAAAAAAGAATTTGTTATGGCAAGCTAAGAACCATGCTAAAGAAAAGACCTGCCAGCATGTGTGGACCAGAAACCGGTAGATTTTTGTACTCAAAAGGGGGGCTCAGAAATTATTCACATCGAGGACGAAAGTGACTTAGAAAAAATTAGGTAATCATGGAGAGTTCATTTGATTCATTTAAGCTATGGGTCTTGCACACATAACAAGTTTAAGGGACGAAAACTCCTCACATATATGTGAGGGGTTTAAATAAACACTGATATCAACTCATGGTGCTCTTATCAGAAAGATTATCATCCTTGGACGTGCTTATTTCAACTGAGAATAATGTAGAAGGAACGGTATGCAAAACGTTAACCTTAGATGGCTTTTATGTGTATTTTTTGGTCGAAAAAAAGAAATTGTGCTGGACATAATATGTTTGTTAACGACAGAGTGTATATCAGATAGACTTGATATTTCATTGCAGCATTCAAAACATGTGTTGTATCCATCCACAAAAACATCTCTTACACTGTCTGCGCTCTGTAAGGCCACGGAGCTCCAACATTATTATGTTCATTGAAGAATCGTCTGCTCTATATAGCAAATTCAATTACAATAAATATTTCGTTCTCGCCGGTGATATTAACACTGATTT
>JAZHYW010025624.1:0-22565 GCA_037355805.1 Ixodes ricinus | reverse complement strand
TACTTCCTTTTGATTCAGCTCATTCGAAGACTGTTAAGAGAGCTATTGCAACTTCGTGCCTGGAGTCTGCACTGCTGAGGTCTTGTGACCATCAGGCGGATGCTAGTTTTAAATACCAAATTTCTAGACTGGAATTGGCTGGCTTCCCGTGTTCGGTCTTGGTTTCTGTGGCGGAGACCGCTTTACAAAAATGAAGGGGTTGAAAAGAAAGGTCCCAACGAGGCAGAGAACAAAAAGACCAGAAGTTATTCCGTACATCCACAAGGTTGCCCACAATCTGAAGAAAGTTGCAAGCAAGTACGATGTTCCCGTTGTGTTCTCTGCCCCAAAGAAGTTGGCTGGGTTGTGCTCCCGCATTTCTGATGAGAAGGCAAAAGCACCATGTGATAAGAAACACGTCACCCCTTACGTGGACTGCACAGTGGGTGTGGTCTACGAAATCCCACTGAGTTGTGGAAAGGTATACATCGGCCAGACGGGGCGGTGCATCAATGACCGAGCACGGGAGCACGCATTATCAGGAAAAATAAATATGGCTCGCATTTGCCAATACATTGCAACACGTGTGGCTGTGTTCCGCGACTTCAGCAGATACGGATACTAGGACGAAGCCGAGAGACGGTCGCTCGAGAGCTATTGGAAGCTTTCTTTATCAAAAAAAGTGGGACGGCATGTGTCAGCGACACTTCTATTATACTTCATTGTAATGAATTTCAGTTTTTGAATGATCGGGTAAAAAATTAATAAACTTTTACGTGGTGCTGCTTTGCCTGTCGTGTGTATATATATGTTTGCTTTTCCTGAATAAAACTAGTTGAAAGTTAGCGCCTGTCCTGTATACTTCTTGTCCTTGTCTTTTTTGCGCTATTTTATATGTTTTACCATTATAAATTGCTTTTCTGAAAACTGGTAAAAATATCTTCTTGAGGCAGCCCTACGGGTGTTTCCAGAGCATCCTTAACAGAGGCTGCTAGCGTATCCGCCTTTTCATTACCTGAAATTCCCACATGGCTTGGTACCCAGCACAGCTTGATAATGTATCCCATTTTGAAAGCCAGGTTTAACTCTACACGTACTTGTTGCACAAGCCGATTTTTAGAATCATTAAGGGAAGAGAGAGAAAAGAGCACCCTGGAAGTCCACAAACAAAATAGCCTTCCTGATATGTTGCCTAATATATATTCAATAACCATGAGCACACCATAAAGTTCTGCAGTAAAATTGCTGGCAACAAAGTCAAGCCGTCGAGCTTTCCGAAAGTGTTCTGAATATACAGCCGAGCCGACGAAGTGTGGAGTTTTTGCACCATCGGTGAAGAACTGTGCATAGTCCTTATACTTAGCTTGCTAGGTCATAAACTCTTGCTGAAAAACTAGTGTTGCAACAGATCGCTTATTGTATTTGGCCAGCGACCAGTCACAGGTATAGTGAACTGCCTTCCAAGGAGCAATGCTTCGAATTATCAAGCTACGCTCGGGAAGTTCAAGCTGCAGGGATGTAGACATGCTTTCTTTGAATGCGGAGGCTTAAAGGCGGTACTGCTTGTTCTCAAAAACACGTAAAAAAGAAGATGCCTGCACACAGCGGAAGGATGGGTGTTCAGGGCCAGGTTTGACTTTATAACTATAGCATAGGCTGAGGTACTGTCTTCGTTTTTCTAGTGGCATTTGGTACGTCTCTGCATACAAACTCAGGGTAGCCGATGTTCGAAAGGCCCCCGTGGCAAGCCGAAGTTCAAAATGATGGACAGGATCCAGCATTTTTAAAGATGACGGTTGTGCCGAGCCATATACAACCGCACTGTAATCGAGACGGGAACGAACCAGCGAGTTGTAGAGTCGCAGGAGGCACCTCCTGTCAGAACACCAGGACATGTGTGCAAGTACCTTAAAACATTAGCAGATTTTAGACACTTTCGCTTCAGTTCCTTTAGGTGGGCCTGAAAAGCAAGCTTCCTATCAAAAATAACTAGGGGTGTGCGAATTGTGATTTTTGAAACCGAATCGAATACGAATCGAATAATTGTGGCACCGAATCGAATACGAATACGAATCGAATAATTTTCGAATAGTTTTCGAATAGTAAGTAGATAGCTACTAAAGAAGAGCAAAGAGATTATAAAATTATGTTTTATTGTTCCAAAATGTTTCTTAAAATTATTGTAAAAGTCGACTAGACGATAATGACTAGAGTTCAACGATGTATATATAAAGACAAAAGCTACTAAAATATTTGAATACTAAACATAATATCACGGTTCACGCGGATGCTGAACATAAAATCACAGTTCGCTTGAGCCTGGTACATCCTGAAGCGTTCTACTTAGTACGAACTCTACATTCTCTTTTTATTCTTGAATCGAGGATCAAGGAAGGTGGCAAGGGCGTGATGTGGTTGTGTGCTTACGTCCAGGTACCTTGTTTTCACTGATCTGAGAAGGTTCTGGGAAAACGCATTGTGTTGTTTCACTTGCGCTCTAAAATAGCAACATCTTCTCACACTGAAAAAGTGGAACAACCATGGAAAGTGTTGGGAAAGACTCGACACAAGCAGCTGTTGTGACTTCTTCAATTGGTTGCAAGGAGCGGCCGAAATACTTCCACACTTTACTGCGCTTTCTCTTCGAACAGCTTCCCGCTTCTACCTCTTCTACTTCGCTCATACTGACGGCGGTACCGTTGCAACCAGTTCTGAAACGTCTCCCCGACAAGCTTTCCGAAAGCGTGCACGAGCGTCTCGTGCGAAAGCGGTCCCTAAAGGCTGAACCGCATGTAAGCGATTCAGCGAGCGACGAGACGAGCGACAGCGACGAGAGTCAGCAGCGAGCGACGATTTCTCACTGCCGCTCGTCACGTCGCTCGGTGTTTGGATTTCTATAAAACGTCCTCATCGCCTTGGTCGCTTGCTCACGCCACTTTCTTGCGGCTTGCCTGATCGCGCGACTGACAGAGCGACAGCTAAGCGGGTCGACGTCGCCTGTCTCTCTCTGGTAAATCGCTTACATGCGGGTTATACCTATGGGTTATACTTAACACAGTGGTCCATAATGGAGGCAACAGCAAGGTACGTATAGACAGAAACTGCTGCTGCCGATGATGACAGTCATTCTGGGAGAATACTGTACGTATTTGCATCTTGCGGGCACGTATGGCAGGCGTGCCGGCGGGTTGTGGGACGCCTGGGAATGGAATCTCGCGGCGCGACACCGTAACGACTATTCGGAAATTATTAAAAAAATTTTTCGAAACTTTGAAAATTATTATTTGATTCGATTAACGAATCGAATAGGGTAATATTCGATTCGTTATTCGAAAATGGCGAATATTCGCACACCCCTAAAAATAACCCACAAGAACTTGTGTTCATGCCTAACGGTTATGTCATTGTTATTCATCCGCAAGCTGGGATCTAGTGACAACCCCCGACGTAGTGAAAAAGGCACGGACACCGTTTTTTCTGGTGCAAACCGGAAACTATTTTCATCGACCCACTTACTTATCCTATTTATTGCTACCTTCAATTGGCGCTCACAGATTGACAAGTTGCATGAGGAGAAAGCGATCTGGACATCGTTGACATACAATGAATAAAAAACTGATGGTGGTATAACTGCCGCAAGGCTGTTGATCTTAATCGCAAACAAGGTAACACTCAAAACGCCTCCCTGTGGGACCCCATTTTCCTGTGAAAGAAACATCCGAGAGCGTGGATCTGAGGCGGACCTGAAAAGTGCGGTCTGTTAAGAAGTCCCCTATACAACGCAGCATGCGACCACGAACAGCGCACGTATACAGGTCCTGAAATATTCCGTACCGTCATACCGTATCGTAAGCCTTCTGTAAATATATAAAAAAAACAGAAATGCTATTCTGCCGGTTCGCAAAAGCCTCACGCACGAAAGTCTCCAAACGGACAAGTTGATCTAAGGTTGAGCGACCTCTTCCAAAACCACATTGGTTTTTATCGAAAATGTTCTTTTGCTCGGGAACGTATACTAGCCTTTTGTTTATGAGCCTTTCGTAAGTCTTTCCTGGACATCTAGTCAGTGCTATAGGCCTATAACTTGCTGGTAGTGAAGTGTCTTTGCCTGGCTTCAGGATGGGAATGATGTGTGCTCGGTTTCAGCACTGTGGGAAACATTAAGAAGCATTCCATAAATGACTAAAGAAAGACAGCAAATGCACCAAGGATTCAGCCGACAAGTGCCTCAGCAGTTCATAATGAATCTTAATTGAACCAGATGCTGACTGCTTCTCTACTGCTAGGGCCATTTCAAGCTCACACATTGGGAATGGCCGATTGTAACCAGTATTGCTTCCAGAGAAATCAATTGGCTGTTTTTCTGCCAAGGACCTGAACTTTTTAAATTTAACAGTGTAACTTGAGGAACTGGAGACTTCTCGAAAATGATCAGCAAGAATGTCAGCCTGATCTTTTAGTGATGTAGATGATGAAGGGAAAAGGGGAATGCTAAAGGAATGGTGAGTACCCCGAATTTTCCTAACGCGATCCCGTACCTCTTTTGCAGGAACAAAACTGTTTAGAAAGGACACATATTTTACCCACGAGGTCCTTTCGGCTTGTTTTCGTGTGCAACGAGCTTTTGTTTTACACTGTTTGAATTTGATCTTGTTCTGAACAGTCGGGTACCGCCGAAGCCGTCCCCAAGCCTTATTCTGAGTTTTAATGATGGTCGTTCAGTCCTTGTTCTATCAAGGCTTGCATTTCTTGGAGAATAATACCAGAGGTTTGGGGAACTGATACAAAAGCAGCATTTTTATTTTTTTCAGTAAGGTAAAGAGTCGCCTCCTTAGAAGACATAGCTGAAGAAACGGTAGGATCGACCACTGCCTCCAGAGAAAATAGAGCCCAGTCGGCTTTATCTAACTTCCACCTAGGAACACAAACTCGAGGAGAAGGAAGTGATACTGAACTTTCTAAAATGACAGGGAAATGGTCATTACCAAAATGGAGTTTCTAAAACCTTCCAAAAAAAAACAAGGAAGTAAAGTAGGTGATGATATTGAAAGATCAATGGAAGTAAAAGTATTATGAGAGGCACTGAAAAAGTTGGTTGTCTTTTGTTTAAAAGGCAAAGGCCAGATGACATTAAAAAACGTTCTATGACTCCGTCACGGGAATCTTGACAATCACTGCCCTACATGGGGTGGTGTGCATTAAAATCTCCTAAGATTGAAAAAGGTTGTGGGAGTTGGCCGACAAGTCCTCGGAGGTCAAGTAAATGCACTGGAAGGTTTGGTGGAATGTAAAGTGAAACAATTGTGACCAGGCGGTCAAGCCGGACACAAAACGCTACTGCCTCCAAGGGGGTCGCGAGAGGGACAGAAGCACAAGCAATACCACTCTGCACAACCACAGCTACTCCACCAGATGTTGCAAGAAACACGGTATTTCCTAAAAACCTGATGTCGTCGTAGTACGCGCGTATGAGTTTTATTAAGATAAGCCGCCTGTAAACAGAAAAGAACAAGTTGGATATCATCGAGAAAAAAATTAACATCATCAATATTATGAAAAAGACCGTGGCAGTTCCACTGCATAATACCGACATTTTTAACGATTTAGAACAAAATAAGTATAACACAAAAAGTGCATTAAAGGCTATGTTCCTTAGGGCTTAATATCTATTTTCACACGCGGCGCACTACGTTTTTAGGGGGTCTTTCTGCTTCGGATTAGAGTTACCGGAAGCAGAAGGGTGGTCTCTGATCCTGAGAGAACAGTCTTATCCGATCTCGGCCGAACCTCGTCCATGGGCTTGTCTGCAGCCACCGGCAGCTGGCCCTTCAAGTTCGACTGCCTCGGCGCTTCCACGGGCTTCCTCTGGGGAGCAGAGGCGTAGGGAGGGAAGCCTCGGCCCCAAAAGGTCGAAGCAGCTGGTTGAGCAAGGGATGTCATCTCTTCTTCTGGGGTGGATGCTGGCAAAGCAGCATTCACCTTGCAGTTCGGAGGCGGTGCCACTGGCACCGCTCCCGGAATTTTTAAGGGGGACCGTGACGGGAGATGCAGGTCGTCCGGAGACGTCTGCGTTCCCATCGAAAACCACTGACCGCGCTGGTCCCCTGCGCACGGCCTGGGCATAACAGCCTTTTGATACAAAGGCAAAACGCTTCTTAGCCTAAATGTAGGGGTTGTTTTCGGTAACTTTCAATGTAAAGGATTTGTTTCTCTTCTTTCCACAGAGAACAAGATCGGGAGTATGCCGGGTGGTGGCCACTACAGTTCGCTCAGTGAGGCTCATTATCGCACGCATCTGCGACGTGATCTTTGCTGGAGAACTTTGCGCAAGTGCCGCTTTTCCGACAGTTCCGTGACCCATGGCTGAACCGCTGGCAGTTAAAGCACCGTTGAGGGTTCGGCACATGAGGTCGGACCCGGCGCTGAAGGTAACCTGCCTTTACAGTCTGCGGCAAAGTGGTCGAATCGAAAGTCAAAATTATGTGTTTCGTCTTCCGTTCCACACCGTCACGAGGGATTGTGATGCGTCGTGCAGCTATAACTCGTTGACTAGAGAGGCCCTCAATTATCTCTGGCTCAGAATAGTCAAGCAAGTCATCCTCAGAAATGACGCATTGAACACTGTTCAGTTTGCGCTGAGGACTGACGCTTACTTTGTAGTCGGAGACGAGGTTGAGTTTTAGAAGGGTACCACTTTGCTGCTGTGTGTTGACCTCGACAAGGAGATCATCGGATACCATCCTCGCACTGTAATTTGCGCCAATAACACCCCCAAGAACTTTGGAGACGAGAAAGGGGAAAGTATGCCAAGTGGCTTGTCACCCTCCGAGTGCAATACAAGAATTTTTGGGAATTTCTGCAATTCAAAAGATTGTTTCACTGTGTTGAGTGCTTCGGTGCGGACCCTTTTGAGGGGCCGATCAAACTGTTTAAGTTTGGAACCCATATGAATGAGGAGGCGTTCGGAAACCGTGGTGCACCGCCCACCACCGAGCCCAAGAAGAGAATAGGTAACGTTTCATAACAAGAAGCGCTTGGCTGAAGACGTTACTTTATTAGTTCTGCCCAGTGTCTATAACCAAGTATGGTTCTGGAAAAGGGGTCTGTTTCCACCCAAGATTAGCCCTAACTGCCAAAGGAGCTAAAAAAAAGAAAATAAATGTGAAGAGTGAAAAGAAGAAGACAAGGGTGAATGAAGGGAGGGGATGGTAGAAGTGGCGACTGACTGAATCATACTGGTCAGGCCAGGCCAGGAAACCCGTCGACGAGAAGCAGGGGCCGATGTGGTGTGTTGCCTAACCCGGGGCTCCCGAGGGGTCCAAACCTACCAAGGGCTCAACTCAACCACCAAGATGCCCTTTTCCCCGGACATGGGAAAGCCACACACAGACAGACGTAGGCGGGCGAACCCGCATGGCTCGGGGTCCGTAAACACGCCACTCTCCAAACACCTGCTTTCACAGGTGCCCCCTGCGGGGAATAAAAAAAATGGTGAAGCGCGCTTACGCGGGGTAACCGCTATACGTATCAACGGGAATCTGTACAACGGGATAAGTACGCAATTTGCTTCTCACTATTCCAAAACGTAAAGCCGATTAGAATCTTAACGGCGAAAAACGAAATAAAAAATTAATAAGCTATCGGATACAAAAGCTAATAGGAGAAGGCTATCCATTACAATCTATGGATCCTCCTAAAGTCATCGGATCTTCGGAAACTAGCGCCACCTGCCTTGTCTGCTGGCCGAACACAAACAAATACTAACATACAGACAACCGAAACCTCGCAAGGTAATTGACTGATTGGTCTCAGTTGGCACGGAAATCGCCATTTCGGTCCTTTGAAATCTTCGAAGCTTCGAAAGGGTCGTCCTGAACCAGTGGCGCCAAGATCGCTATGGTGTATCATCGTACTGAAAGCGTCCCTCGCCAAAATATTCGTCTTTCGCCTGTGCATGCAATTCTCTTATCAATCATGGTTATTTCCATAGCTCTCTGTGGAGATATTCTGGCGTGCTTAAGGACAGGAACATTACCTTTCAATGCATCCAAGCACCGACACCGCGTGTGGTGGCGTATTCAAGATATGCGCTTGTTTTGCCGGTGTGTGGATCTCGGGTCGTCGTGTGTCCGGACCTCGGGTCGTCGTGGCAGGCTTGGAGATCTCCGCTCTTAGGTCGGTAGGGATTACCAGCAGCCATGGCGAGCTGTTGTCTCAGAAGTTCTCCTTGTAAAGTACACCTTGTCGGAGGAGGAAGGTCGGCGGCGCTCTCGAGAAGACACGGGGGACAGTACACCCTCGTCCTTCGAGGTGCTCGATTAGCGCGCGCAACTCAGGACCGTCTCTTTGACGTCGTCACATGTCGTCGGTGTTCACTGCGCCTAGGAAGCACTCGTCGTCATCGTCGTCGCTGCTGCCGGAAGGTGTTTCGACGGGGGCTCTGGACAGGCAGTCGGAGTCACTGTGCTTGCGGCCTGACTTGTAGACCACAGTCATGTTGAACTCTTGTAGTCGAAGACTCCATCAAGCGAGGCGTCCTGACGTGTCCTTGAGGCTCGCAAGCCAGCAAAGCGAGTGGTGGTCCGTGACTACACGGAATGGGCTCCCGCACAAGTACGGACGAAACTTCGTGATTGCCGAGACGACCGCAAGGCATTGTTTCTCAGTCGTGGAGTAATTTTTCTCCGCCTTGGACAGTGTCCGACGTGTGTAGGCGATAACTCGCTCAATGCCTTCTTGCACTTGAACCAGTACCGCGCCAAGTCCAGCGTTACTTGCGTCCGTGTGAATTTCGGTTTCCGCATCCTGATCGAGATGTCCAAGAAAAGGAGGAGTCTGCAGTCGTCGCTTTAGCTCGTCGAATGCCTGCTGCTGCTCTTCGGCCCATTCGAACTTCTCGGCGTTCTTCGTGAGGTTTGTGAGCGGTGCGGAAATCCTTGCGAAATCCCGAACGAAGCGCCGATAGTAGGCACATAGTATAAAGGAACCTTCGGACGGCCTTCTTGTCTGTTGGCGCTGGAAATGCTCCGACGGCACAAGTCTTCTGGGTCGGGGTGAACGCCTTCGTTACTAACCACGTGACCTAGAAACTTCAGTTCGTCATAGGCGAACCGACACTTTGACGGCTTCAGGGTGAGCCCGGCGGTCCGTAAGGCTTGGAGAACGGCTCGGAGTCGTCGCAAGTGCTCGTCGAAGTCGCCGGAAAACACTACGACGTCGTCGAGGTAGACTAGACAGCTCTGCCACTTCAGTCCTGCCAGTACGGTGTCTATGACACGCTGGAAAGTTGCTGGCGCACTGCGCAGTCTGAAGGGCATCACCTTGAACTCGTACAGTCCATCCCGCGTGAGGAAAGCTGTCTCTCTCGGTCCCGTTCGTCGACTTCGATCTGCCAGTAGCCGCTCTTCAGGTCCATCGATGAAAGGTATCGAGAGTGGCGCAGCCGGTCTAACGTGTCGTCGATGCGGGGAGTGGATAGACGTCTTTCTTCGTCACCGCGTTCAGCTGCCGGTGGTCCGCGCAGAACCTAAGCGTTCCGTGCTTCTTCTGAACCAGTACGACTGGAGCAGGCCCACGGAGTGCTTGAAGGTTGGATTATGTCGTCGTTCAGCATCTCTTGAACTATATGTCCGACAACTGTTTCATTTCTCATAAAGTGAGGCAAAAGTGACGACATTCCGTCTTACTGGTTAGAGGCTCAAATGACAAAATTTTCCTACGAAAATGAGGGTGGAGTCGGGTAAACACGTAGCACCTTCCCCCTTCCCCCGGATGTGACAGCGCATTGTCGCTTCGTTTTCTCTTTACGAATACTGCCAGCTTCTTGGGGCCATAGCAGGAGTGACCGATTCAAGTACGAATTCAAATTTTTAACTAGACAAATACAACAACAATAGACCTATTGCTAAATTACCCAAGCATGAAGGAAAATGCAGGAATTGGTGTTCCACGCGCCGCACGTGCTGGCCTCAGCAGTAGTAACGTTTATAAAGCAAATGCCTAAAACAAATTGCATCTTGCACGCGCGTTCGCAAACGCTTTTTTTTTTCGTCGTTACTTCGAATCTTTTATACGCGAAAGGCGTGCGCTTGTGGCGCGTGGAACACCAATTCGTGTATTCTCCTTGATGCTTGCGTAATTTAGCAATATGTCTATCTGTGTACGCATCCTCCTGTTACACAGTATATTCAGGTGCACACAGATATATTTGTTAACTTTACAGAGCATGGTTGGTTTACTTTATTATTACACGCATTTATAGATTGGTGCCTACACAATACAGAATACAGCTGAACGACTCCTAAGTGTCAAAACAACATAACATCGAAAAGGAATACCTAAGAAATTTGTAAAAAACAGAAAATAATTCAATATCAACAACGCCACTGGGTAGCTTGTTCCATGCATTTGAAGAATTCGCAAAAAATAATAGTTTAAACCTATTTATTTGTGCAGTAACAGGCGTCACCATCTTTACACGATGTTTATGTTCAGAGTAGAAAGTTCTTGGTTTTAGGTATTTGCAGCTATACATTTTGGGAGTTTACTGCAAATTTGAAGGAGGGATTTTACACGCAGGTATTACCTTCTATTAATTAGGGGTTGTAAATGCGCTGATGTTTTACGAACCATGACCGACGCTGATCGCCTAAAATTTTAAAAATAAACAATCGCGCCGCAAGTGATTGGACATCTTCAAGCTCTTTAACAAGGTTCAGCTGCCAAGTATCCCAAGCTTTGGACACGTATTTTAGGATAAATCTGATAATAGCTGTGTATGCTAGAAGTTTAACCGAACTTAAATACCACAATTTGTTTGTGGCTCGCTTCCTGATATACTCTACATGACGGTTCAATTTTAAATCACTTGAGATGATTACACTAGAAAAATCTATCAGCTTTTTCTAGCCTTACGTCACCAGCCTCGTAATTGAAGTTTAGAATATCTATTCGTTGAAATGCCTATACTGAGTTTTGTTCACAGTAATCAACATGTTATATTCACCACACTACAGCGCGATGCCAGGTCAAATGTTTGTTAGTATTATCGGTTCCTGAACGAAAGAAACGGGGGTGGGTATTACACAGTAATCCTCGAACAATCGTATTTGCACGGTATCGTTAACAAGATGCCCAAACAAGCTGTTGACGTAAACGAACCCCCCCCTCCCCAGGGGGTTCAAAAGAATAGCTTGTTGTACATCGGAGTATGCATCCAAGCAACCCTGAATAGGCACCATTGACATCTACGAATTTTTGGTGATTTGGGAGATATATGTTAATTAACCTGATTAGACAGCAGTGTATACCAAGGTCTATTAATACTTCAACCAGTTTACGATGAGGTGCTCGGTCGAAGTACTTTGACAGGTCAATAAACACTGCATCTCCTTGCTTAGGATCATTCTAACTGCTGGATATATCATGATAAAATTATATTAACTGAGTCACTGTTGACAAGCCTCTACGGAAAACATGTTAATTGGGGTATATCACAGCATTTTCCTCTAGCAAAGAAGCAGGTTGTTTGTCTACAATATGTTCTAGTAATTTACAAGATGTGCAGGCAAAAGAAGAGGGGCGATAGTTTTCAGCCGAGTCACATCTTCCGCTTTTTTTACGGGAAAATCTCTAGCTACTGGAAAAGTGCAGGGAAACCGATGCGAAGGGACAATCTTTTCCTACGTCCTTCCTGGAGAGGTCTTGGGTTGTCACACCTGTTTATCCGAAAATTATCTCCACCTTTTGTTTCACCTGCGCGACCAGGGGAACCCGCTATTGAGACTTAAAATTGTAACCAGACTCACAAATCATATGCCACCATTTCTTGCGTCTTCATTAATCGGTTCCCCTGCTAGAGTGGTTGGATTTGTTAAAGAAGTTATCGATGCGTTTACATTATTGAGTGTACGTAACTCTTGATTATTTGACTACTTTCAACCGAGGGAAGCTGCACCGTGATTTGCTCGATAACCTCTTTCTTCTACCACATTATAGCACAATGCTCGGAAATGGGCCAAAAGCGTCTTGGCCCGTGTTAAGAAAATGGCAAAACCCTCAGCTGCGAAGTCGTTTTTCTTCGGCTTACGCACTCCTAGCTTGCCAGTAAAATTTTGGATGAAAGAAAGGGGAATTATTGTTTCTGGAGGGGTCAACTGTCCTTTGTGTAAAAAACCTGAAACGATAGATAATGCCTTTCTGTATTGTAGAGATACGATATTTCTATGATGGGATGTCCTGAAAGGGACTATAAAATATATTCGTATAACAGCATACTCGACACATTTTCTTCCTGTCGAACAGCATGACTGTGTTCCGTACTATATGATTATGCTTCTTGCTTTATTTAGTTTGTGGGAGCTCCGTTTATCTGTGAGACACGCTGAACAACCACAAAATATGTACGTAACATCTTTATTCTGATGATTTTACAAATCAAAAGTATGTATGGTACAACCAGGCAATGCCCGATTAGGCTAATGTGTTGGAAAGTATGTCTAAAACTAAACAATTTTATTTTTACAGCTACCCGAAATCACCGGGTAGTGTGTTTTTACTGTACACTTGTAAATACGTGCTGAAAAAAAAAGAAGCTTTGGCGTAGTTTTGTAGTAACGCCTCCGCTTCGAACGCAGCGGACCCAGGTTCGATTCCCTCGGGCGGCGGACGATCTTTTCCAAATATTTGGCTACACTGACGACGGACATCCTACAACCAACCTATAACATCGAAAACAACTTCAACATCAACAATGAACGTCATTTCCAGTGGTGGTAGGAGCCAAAACAGCTATCGGTGTAAAACGAAACTTGTTTCAATAATACAATGCACATATAGAGTCCAAGTCTAACTTAATTTACGCACAAAAAATGCCAGCACTAGGCGTACGATCTCGCTACTGTGTCCGTTTCATTTTTTGTTGGTTCAGACGCCGGTGCGTCTTTTCTTCCCTCTGCCTTTCTGTTTCGTCTTTTTGTTTTTTGTTTTTTGGTCGCTCTTTTTCTTTCGCGGTTTTCGTGTTAGAGCCACCGGGCTGTTTATTTTTATTATTGATTTGTTTTCTATGTCTTCCCCTTTTTCTCAGTCACTTCGTTGCTTACAAATATCAGTCTTCCTCCTTGATTTTTTTTCTTTGAACGCCAAGGCATTTGTGCCGTCTGCAACTTTAATTTTGCAACTTGATCTTTATTTTTTTCGGTGGATACTTGCACTTTTATCTTCGATGATTTTCTGTCTCTTATGTGACTGAGTTTAAACTTGAGTATTCTGAAAACATAATTTTCATATTAGTTTATGAAAACATATTAGTATGTTTTAACTTTCACATTAATATTTAAACGGAAGCTGAAGCACTTCTTTAAAAACCGACCTGGAGATAGATTGTGGCGTATTTTGTCCCGTGTGTCTGAATATCACATTCGTTTTCACAGAAGATGTAACTAAACGCCAGAAGACACGAAATCTTTCTGGCCGTCAAGCGCCAAACTGCTATGGGTCAGCTTCCGTAGCTAAGTCGACTGCGATTGGGTGCAAACAAGCTCATGAGTTGAGATCAAACACGAAATTCATGCTTTTTGGTTAAAATCGCAGGTATGCCATGGGTTGCTTTCCACTGCAAGAACAAGTTTTTGCGATGTGCTGGTAAATTCTTCTCTCGCTTCCCGATGACCGTAGAAACGTGGGTGATAACATTATGTTAGTAATTAAACTTTGGTTGGGTCTTGTGTGTTCATTTGATTTAAAACGTTACAGCGCGAACTGAAACACGAACAAAATAAATAACACGTATACGACAAAGACATGCGATACTTAGAACATATTTTATTGAAGAAACTTTCACTCAGACAGTCTGTTGTTCATCATACCTGATAACAAGCCTTAATCCGTGAACATATAAGCAGCGTTATATGAATCCATCTAAAAAAGACATGTCCTTGTTCAGCAGAAAAATAGACGGCATGCTTACACAGTTTTCACCCGCGTTTTTGATAAAGAAAGCTTCAACGATTTCTCTCTCCGTCTTATCATTCGCTCTTTTTACAAACTTCGTCGAATCTATAAGCGGTTCGCTACCGCAATCCTACAATACTCCGCGAGATGCAGCCTCCCCCCCCTGAATTATTACGGAAGGGAGCCTGTGGTCTCTCACCCTACGATTAAAACAACGTCCCGTCTTTCCCATATGGACACATGGCAACAAATGAAGGGAATTTCGTAGACCACATTTGGAACACAGTCACTGTACCTCTTACATATTTCTTGGAACAAGGGACATGCTTTTTCTCTACAAGGCCAAACATATCTTGGAAAGTTTGCAACGTGCTGAAAACACAACATTCACTTTGTGCCTTCCAGCTACTTTTTTAAAATTGTGCGACACCGTGTGCATATTGGGCACCGCCTGCGCTGGTATCCTTACTCCCTGCTCTTGACAGTTTTCGCCGCTCGGATGTTTAATTTTTTGTAGGAGCTTTTAACAAACATTCGAAACTAGGTAGGACGGGTAACCAGCTTTCTTTAAACGCTCAACCTGGAGATCAATGTCGCTTGATAGGCTGTGTGTAGGCATCTGGAGGCAACCCTTCGTTTGACTAATTTTGAGTGGAAACTGCTCAATGAAAGGATGCAGTTTTTTGAACAAGAATTGTAGTTCCAGCAGGCATGATCCTTTTAAAAAGAAAAGCGACAAATACAGGAACTGCATACAATTAGCCGTAGGCAATTCCAATGTAAATTTTAGTCGACCTGAGAGGAAGTAAACAAGTGAATGATTTCAGTGACAGCAGCGTTGAAACTAATCTTCGTAGGATCCCCCAAAATAACAAGAAAGTCGTGCACTTATCGGAAAACCTTCACCACATTCATTCCGAACAAAGCTTCAGAAATGCGCTTGTTCAGGCCAGAAAAAAAAATGTCACACAATACAGGTGCTACCGAAGACTCAATTACAATACACAAACCTAACTGTCCATTACGGGCTATTGTTTCTGGAAATAGTTTTTGTCATCAGGTCAGCCAGTAGCCTCATTTAAGCGTGGTGGCCAGTGACGACCCTTTTCGCGTTCAAATCTCCGGTGAAGCTGTGCAAGTACTGATGACGGGTTTGGGGGTGCGACCACAGCCTTCTTTGTTGACGTGGAAGAATTGTATTACTCAGTTCCTTACGGTGGATCTTGTCAGCTCTGTTTGCAATCAAATAGGAGGGTCAGGAGAGATTCGGTTTCAAAATTTCACGAGAATTGACAGTGAAAATTGTTTGCCGCAGCTAGAATTTTATTTGCAGTCAGCGGCCGTCCGTTTTTCTGAATTGTTCTATGATGAGAGGGATGGGTCAGTATTGGGCCTTCGATAGCACCAGTATTGTGTGACATATTCTTTCTGGCCTGGACAAGCACATTTTTGAAACTTTGGTCGAAAGGAATGCGGCAAAAGGTTTTTGAGATGTGGACAATTTTTGTTGTTATTTTGGGGAATTGTAAGGAGATTAGTTTAAACACTGTCACGAAATCGGTCACTTGTTTTCTTCACTCTCAGGTTGACTAACATTGACGTCAGAATTACCTGCGGAAACTCGCATGCAGTGCCTGGATCTAGAGTTATTTTTAATTAAATAAGAGCATGTGTGCTGGAGCCACAATCCACATTAAAAAAAGGCCTCCCTCTATTTAGAAGTCCCCACTCAAAATTAGTCAAACTAGGGATTGTGTCCACATGCGTACACGCATCTATCACCAAGAGCGGCCGCATAGGCTGTAAGACAGTTTTGATCTTCAGGTTGAACGTTTAAAAATTAGACGTTTACAATTTTCGTAACGCCGAATTAGAGCGCAGCTCTTGAGAGGAGGAGGGGAGGGCACGGAGTGGAGGGTATGTCCCCTCTTCCTTCCCCGCTAAATTTAGCGGGGAAAAGTTTCCGCGAAACTTAGCGGGAAAACGTTACCTTCGTGACGTCACACGTGACGTCACGAAGGTAAATTTAGCGATAATTTTTTGCCACCATACTTAGCGGAAACATTTCCGATAAATATAATGGGAATATTGACAATCTTGCATGCGTGTAACGTCACGCGACGTCACACGTAACGTCATGCGTCACGTGCCTTCTTTAATGACGTCACACGTGACGTCACGTGTGACGTCACGAGGGTAAACCTCGTGAAGGTAGCCCTCGTGACTTTCTTGAGGGTAACACTCGTAACTCTCGCGAGGGTAACCCCCGTGATCCTCGTGAAGGTAACCCTCGTGACCCTCGTGAGGGTAACCCTTGTAACCCTCGTGAGGGTAACCCTCATTACCCTCACGAAGTTAACCCTCGTGACGTCACACGTGACGTCACGTGTGACGTCAATATGGGAAACATCCCACAATGCAACGCGCAGTTACGCCGACGCCGACAGCGACGCCGCTTTAAGCCGGAAACGGGCGCCTAAGAGCTGCGCTCTAAAAAGCTGCTACCCGTCCAACCTAGTTTATTTATTCATTTATTCAGGTTACCTCGCAGCGCCTAACTAAGGCATTATTGCGAGGGAGGGATACACATACATGAGCAAATGTACAAAAGCACAGGGCACGACAACATGAGCGCGCAAAACAGATTTGTAGTATTTACATGGTACTCAGTTGAACAGTGGCACGGGCATGAGAACACACGAATCAGTTGAGGAAGTCAGCATTTAAGATATTATCGAAGAACAAAGTTGTAGATGTGATGTTGATTGTATCTTCCGGTAGAGAGTTCCAATCGGTTGTGGTAGAGGGAAAAAAAGAAGTTTTAAATACATCCGTCCTACAGTGGTACTCTCTCACTTTTTTGAGTGATCTCTTCTTCCTGATGTGAAGTGGGGAGGCAGCATGTAGTTAGCTTTATTTATGCCGAGGTAATTATGAAATATGCTATGATACAACTTTAAGCGCATACACTTCCTTCTATGGGCCAATGAGACTAAATGCAGTTCTCTTTTTAGCTGACTAATACTCGATCTAAAATTGTAGTTATTTGCTATAAACCTAGCTGCTCTATTTTGTACTTTCTCCAATTGGTTCACAAGGTAGGCCTGGCTGGGGTCCCAAGAAACACTTGCGTATTCTAAGATAGGTCTAATATATGTAACATATAATGTGCTTTTAATGTTCATAGGACAGTCTCTGAAGTTTCTTTTAATAAAGTTGAGCATCCGAGTTGCTTTTGCGGTTATGTAGTCCACATGTTTTATCCAGGTAAGGTTTTCTGAAAAATATACACCAAGGTATTTTACATCTGATACTGTCGCCAAAGAATTTCCGCTGATGTCATATGTAAATAAGATAGGCTTGCGCTTACGCGTAAAACGTACGTGATTACATTTATTTATGTTTAACGTCATGCCCCATGAGTCGCACCAGGCTGAGATACGGCGGATATCATCTTGTAGTGCCCAACAGTCGGCAATTTTTTGAACTTCAGAATAGACTACACAGTCATCCGCATAGAGCCTTATCTTTGATTTCAGTGACTGGGTAATATCATTGATAAAAATCAAAAATAAAAGCGGTCCCAATACTGACCCTTGTGGGACTCCGGATGTGACTGGTACGGGGGCTGAGTGCTTGCCTTTGATTAAGACGGATTGTTTTCTCTGGTGTAGATAGTCGGTCAACCATGCGATAATGTTAGTCGGTAAGTTTAATGTTAAAAGTTTATGGATGATAAGGGCATGAGGCACTGTATCAAACGCTTTCTGAAAATCAAGAAATATGCAATCTACTTGAAGTCTGTTGTCAAATGAATATGCAAGATCGTGATAAAACTCAATCAGCTGCGTTTCACAAGAAAATCCTTTTCTAAAGCCGTGTTGCGAGGAGTGAGATAGCTATTTTCGTTTAGATGACTAAAAACATTGCTGTAGATTATATGTTCCATTAGTTTAGAACAGGTGCACAAGAGAGAAATGGGTCTGTAATTTTGAACAACATTTTTTGGTCCATCCTTATGTATCGGAACAACATTTGCCGTTTTCCACTCGCTCGGGAGCTTTCCACTGGAAAGCGACTTTTTGAAAAGGATTTCTAAATATGAAGAGATGATCCCGGAACATTCAGTTAGAACACGATTGGGTATACCATCGGGACCGCCTGCTTTTTCTGTTTTTAGTTCATTTACCATTTTTAAGATACCGGTGTAAGAAATTTCAATTTCATCCATTCTGTTTAAGGAGAGATCATAAGAGAGCGGATAATCATTAGAAACTGCAGGCGAAAATACCGATTGAAAGTAATTATTAAAGAGTGCCGCTTTCTCTTCATCTTCTGTAACAGCTTGACCACTGTCATTAATCGGAGGAATTCCGAGTGCTACTTTGTTTTTTGACTTTACATATTTCCAAAACTCCTTTGGGTTACTTCTTAGTTTATCATTTAAAGACGCATGAAATCTGAGTTTGCATTCAGCCGACATAGATTTGAATTGTTTACTTACAATGTTTAACTGTGAAAGAGAAGAATTATCGTTGTTTTTGCGGTATCTCAAATATGCTCGCCTTTTTCTTTTGTGCAAGGAGCGTAGTTCAGCGGTCATCCACGGTTTGTCTCTGCGTCGCCTGGAGCTTAGTACTTTGGAGGGGATGAATGCAGTAACTAAAGAATTTAATTTATTCCTAAAGAGATTCCACAGAGTTTCAACATCTAGTAGGTGGGAAAGCTCTCTAAACTCGGGGAAATAGTCACAAAGACTACTTGAGATGCCCTGGTAGTTACCGCGATTATAAAAGAAAACTTTTCTAGGTGGATTTGGCCCACTGGTTTCTGACGCGCTGGTTATGCCCCCAATTATTATTTCATGGTCGCTAATACCAGGAATACTGGACAGAGACGTTATGAGGCCCCTCCTACTAGTAAAAAGCAGATCCAACGTACTCGCCCTCGTTTTGCCTAGCCTCGTCGGGAATGAGACATGCTGATAAAGCTCAAAGCTGGAAATAAAATTAAGGAAAGTCCTGTAAGCGGAAGAAGTATTCGACGTTATGGGTTGACCGTCTCCCCACTCCACATCAGGAAAATTAAAATCACCACCAAGCACAAGGTCGCCATAGTTTATAGATGACAGTATATCAAAAAGTGGAAGCATTGTAGTTTCGTTCGAACCTGGAGGCCTATAAAAAGAGCCCACAACAATACATTCGGCATTTTCTAGTGCAATCTTACACCATACAGATTCGCAATTCAAACCAGCAAACGTAATCTCAGAACTTTGTAAACTGTCGTGAACTAACACAAAGACACCGCCGCCATGCTTGTTTCTGTCTCGGCGGTATGCAACATAATCGGGCGGAAACACTTCAGCGTCGCTAATAGAATCTTCCAGCCAAGACTCAGTACCAATGACGATACTTGGTTTAGTTAGAGCAATGACGTCAGCCAAGTCATCCACTTTATTTTTCACACTGCGACAGTTCACAATCGCGACGATAAGTTCACGCGCAGTTCTTATCTTGCGCCCAGCCGGCGACGGTGATTGCTAGGCATTCATTTCTTTTACACGCCCTTCAGTGTTATCGAAGTAGTAGCGCTTTTCATCAATGATAATCTTATCAAAACGTAATTTAAACGGCTTTTGCTGGGATTTAGCAAACTCTACCAGCTGCTTGCGTTCGTACCTAACTTTGTCTGAGAAATCTTCGCCGACCGAGAAGTTGCTATTTTTGAGTTTGAATCCACGGGACAGAACATGTTGTTTAACCTTAAAAGATTGGAAGTTTACAATTATTGGCCTTGTTCGTTCTGGATTAGGGCGGCCAAGTCTGTGCGCACGTTCGATGTCACTCGCTGCCACAATCACCTCAAGTTTGTCTTTACAGAACTGAAGTACTTTTGATTCTGATTGGGACCATGTTTCATTAGGTTCATCCATAATGCCATAAAAAAGTAGATTATTTCTTCTCGATCTGTTTTCCAGGTCGTCTTGTTTAGAGCAGACCGAGGCAAGCTGAGCGGATAGTCTGGTTGACTGTGCGCCGACATCCTGCATTTCATCCTTAAAACTTTTTAGCAAGGCGATATCCGTTTCCATTGCATTGAACTTCACGTTTAGTGCTTCTATCTTCTTATCCAAAATAACTTGGTTTTTATTTATTTCTGCGACTTGACTTAGAAGCGTTTCTTGTCCCTTATCCAATTTTGGTAATAAATCAACAGCTTTCAGCAATTTCTGAATTTGATCGTCAGTGAGAGGTCCAGGGTTAAGTTCAACGTCACCAGAGATTAGTAACATCAGCTCCACAACCGTAGCACAAGGATTGGATAGCACTTTACGGCACCAAAAGCACAAGTTTTCAAGGAGGCTGGGGAACGATGCCGGCTGGCGTTTCCGCGAGTAACGACCAACTTCGAAATAAACAGGACTAACCTGAAGTAGAAGAAGTCGTAAGCGTACTGCGCACGTCATGCCGGCACCGAACCCCGTCCGAAGAGTGAGTGATGCGTCCTTTTGTAGGCTGTGGTCATACGATGTACCGCTCCGTTGCCAGACGCGCCAGGCATCTTGCAGAAAAACCGCTGATGTTGGGTGATGCGATGAAAACTGGTGGCTTTCTTCCGATCCGCGCGGTTCCGAGGTTTGACGACGATACGTTGGTTCACCGGCCCATGCAACAGCAGCGATCTGAAGTAGAAGAAGTCGTAAGCGTACTGCGCACGTCATGCCGGCACCGAACCCCGTCCGAAGAGTGAGTGATGCGTCCTTTTGTAGGCTGTGGTCATACGATGTACCGCTCCGTTGCCAGACGCGCCAGGCATCTTGCAGAAAAACCGCTGATGTTGGGTGATGCGATGAAAACTGGTGGCTTTCTTCCGATCCGCGCGGTTCCGAGGTTTGACGACGATACGTTGGTTCACCGGCCCATGCAACAGCAGCGATCTGAAGTAGAAGAAGTCGTAAGCGTACTGCGCACGTCATGCCGGCACCGAACCCTAATATTTGCAGAAAGCTCCTACAAAATTAAATCGTCGAAGCGGTCAAAATAGTCGAGAGCAGACAGTATGGGTGCCAGTGCAGGTGGTGCCTATATACACAACGTGTCGCACAATTAAAAAAATTGACCGCATCTCCACGTGGTGAATGATGTTGGTTGGGGCGAAGCTCTGGTGGCGCTTGTCTGCGTAGACGCTGAGCCGCAGCATGCCGAGCCTTTCGTTCGTTTTCATCCATGTCAGAAAGAGGAAGTGTGGTATGGAACGTGGTTATATACGCATTTGAGCATTTGACCGCAGCGCCCTCTCGTATATAAACGTTGAGCCAATGCATGCAAAGCTTAACGCGATTATATACGAATTTGACCGCAGCGCCCTCTCCTGTATAGACGTTGAGCGGCTACATGCAACGTTTCATCCATGACAGAAACCCTCCAGGTCTTGAGTTACTACCACATCTCAGAGCCCCTACTCGTCCTGTCGCTGCGCAAACAGATTTCAACATTTTTTCATAATTTTTTCATCTTTTTTTATTGCCTTACACGAGCACGTGAGCTCACGAGCTCGTAATTTTTTATATATTTTTTTCTCTTTTTTTTCACTCGAGCACGTGAGCATATGCTCACGCGCCGGAGCACGTGATCTCACGAGCAGAAGCACGAGCACCCGGGGCCGGCCTACGGCGGACGGCGGACGGACACACGGACATGGCTAGCCCCTAAGGAGCTTCGCCCCTAAAAAAAAAAAAAAAAGGTTGCTTCCAGGTAAAAATAATTTTGTGTTTTCAGCTCCTTGAAAACTTTCCGAGATCTGTTCGGCCTCGTAGAGAAAAAACACATATCCCGTGTTCCAAGAAACATGTTACGAGATACACTCGAATGTGTTACAAATGTGGTCTACGAAATTCGCCGGCTGTGGCCGTGTTTATATTGAACAGACAGGACGTTGTTTGAATGATAGGCCAGGGAGCACAGGCTCGCTCTACGTAACAATTGGGGGGGGGGACATCTCGCGGAGCATTGTAAGCTGCTTGCGCTGCGAACCGCTTCTATATTCGGACGAAGCTTGCAAAAAGAGCGTATGATCAGACAGACAGAGTGAGAAACTGAATCGAGTAAAAAGTGTGTGAGCATACTGTCTATTTTTCTGCTGCACAAGGACATGTGTTTTTAGATGGATTCAGTATACCTACAGGGCTGTCAATAAGAATTTTTACAGTCGCCTGTAGCAAGAAGATAATTTGTAATAAAACACAAAACAAACTGCTAAAACGCTCATATATTCCTTATTTTTAAGATTGCTTCGAGCATAACAAATTTCATGATCCTTATTACATAGCGATCCAAATACCGTATGGTTTTTAGGCAAAAATATTCCAGTGTTCCGTAAAAAAAGGCTTACTTCTCATCAATTATTAAATGACTCCTATTTTACTCCCTTTTACGGGGTCTGGCCGCGATCACCCCATGAAATTTGTTTTTCGTCAAAACTATTTTAGAGAGGCACGACAAACATTACGGTGAAGAGCCTTAATTTTATTTTAGAATTAGAGGTGGCCGTGGGACCTTCGGCATGGCATGGAGAAGTCCACGTAAGCTGATGCCGCCCATCGTTACGCATCGCGTTTCGGAGTCTGAGGAGAC
>JAZHYW010025623.1:0-30799 GCA_037355805.1 Ixodes ricinus | reverse complement strand
CCATTACCATCCATCCATCCATCCATCCACCAGGGACGCGCGCTGTAAATCGCTTCGTTTGAGACTGCCGCTGGAAAGCTCTATAGAAACATCTTTATTGAGACAAGAGGAGGAAGGCGGGTATAGTTTATGGGAAATAAAGGAAAAAGATGCAGAGTCGGAGGGTAGTTGTGCGCAACGTTTATAGATACTTCAGTTCCCGAAACTGCCCCTCTCCAGGGTGGGCGCGACTGGATCTTTATAGGGGGACTGCGAGGGGCGCGATCGAAGCTTGCGCTTGTGTGCCGCCAGCTGGGGCCCGGTTACGTGGCTTGCATTTTCGCTCGCTGTCTGCGCTGTTTGTTACGTGACCTGCTGGTTTTCTGCCCTTCGGGAGTGTGTGATTGTTTTCGACGGTTTGTGATACGACGTTCGTTGTGATGTGACGCGCACTTTTTCGCACGCAAAAAGTGCCAAGAAAACAACGAGGTTGGTAAGAAACGATAGTGCCATAAGGGCCTAAAGAGAAAGGAAAGGCCAAGCTGTATAGTGGAGTTTAACTGTAACAGGCTTTATTTTGCGCGTGATTTTCGATTGCTGCTTCTGTAGATACTTTAATAAATCTGTGCTGGCTAAATCTTCTAAAATAGCATATAAGATCGATATATTTTTTATGACAAAGAAAAAAATGCCCAGGATTTATGCGATTGCGACGCGTTTTTTCAGACATTAAATCACTACGTGCGTTCTGTGAACAGGCGAATAAATTCATACCGGACCGCGCGAACGATCCTCGTCTCGCCCGTTTCTTTTATTGACGACGAGGCAACCAAGAGCAGTGACAACTGCCAGGCCAAGGCTGAACCGCTTTACCGTGCGTATTTATTTTCGGTGTTACATCATTTGCAAGTTACCTTCTGTTCAAAACGACCGAAATTGTACCAATAGCGCGTTACTTCGCGAAATCAGGCCGAGATCCCGCTGCAGTAGGCGTGTTGAACACTTCGCGCGCAAGGGAGCGGCGATCGTCCTGATGGCGCAACTCTTCGACCGCAGCGCCGCGGTGGCGGGGACCGCGCCGGGCCGCCTCTCCCCACAGGCGCGCCGAGGAGATACGGAACGGAGAAGCATTCTATAACGTTGGTTGCGCGTATTCCGGGCTCCACCGGCCTCGACCGTCGCCGCGGCTTTCTTCTCCAGCAAGCGCAGCTGGCTCGGGTCCTCGATACGGAGCGAGGCCTTCCACATCTAAATCACTTCAAGTTTCATCAATTGCTCTAAAGAAAGGTTCGCCATCCCCCCCCCCTTTCCTCCTTTTCTGCCTTTCCTCTTCCAGGCGGCTCCTGGCAGTTACGTGGTTTTGTTTGCAGCGCCTAGGCCGGATTGAGCCTGGCCACCCTTGATTTATGTAGACAGCGGACGTTTCCCTCTCATAGTGGGTCAGATAGTTTGTTTCTGGGCTTGACGAACCGGAAACCTCCATTTCGCCGACAGCGTGCATGGCTGCATGAATTGGGTTCGATTCGGTTTTTATGGCGCAAGGGCTGCTAAGGCCAAAGAGCGCCAAAGAAGGAAACTATTGCATTGAGGCTAAGCGAGAAGAAAGGACTCTAGTGGTCAGGGTTAAAAATGAAGGAATGAGACATGAACCGGATAATGTCACAAACAATAATGGGCATGAGTGAAAAGCTTTGAAGTTCACAGTCGATGTAGAAGACCAATAGCATCTAAAAACTTAAAAACCTGCTTGTAAGTCACGAATGGTTCATCACCCAATAACAACATTGGGTGTAAGGGAATGTGCTTTCTGTATAACTGTGCGAAGTGAGATTGGCGTTCCCGTTCGTAGAAAGGGCACTCAATTAGAAAATGGAGAACACTTAGAGGTTTGTCACACTGTTCACACAAAGGGGCATCCTCACCACGGAGCAGGTAGCCATGGGTCAGATGCGTGTGACCAATGCGCAACCGACACAGTATTACTTCATAAAATCGTTCCTGGTGCCGGGCGCTCGCCCATTCACCCAGGTTTGGCTTAATGAGATGCAGCTTGTTGTAGATCTCCTCGTTCCACTCGGCTTGCCATTGTGCTCGTATGCGAGACCTTACAGAAGGGCGGTAGTCCATGTAAGGGATCCCTTTAATATCTACCTCTCTGCTGAGCGCATGTGCGGGCAGCACGGTCGGCCGCCTCATTGCCTGGGATACCAACATGGCTGGGAATCCAACAAAAGACAATGGTGCAATGCTTTCTGGCTGCCACAATAATTTTCTTCTGAACTTCAACAACAAGGGAGTTCCTTGTAGGCAGCAGTGAAGAGATGGCTCGCAAGGCACTAAGAGAGTCAGTGAAAACCACTGCCAGGGGTATCCTGTGGCGGGCTATGTGTTCCGTAGCCAACAGGAGGCCATACAGCTCCGCTGTGAGAATGGTAGCAGCAGTATTTATCCGCCTTACAATTTCCAATGAAGAGCCAATGACAGAGCAACCAACAAAGGTCTCAGATTTTGTTCCATCTGTATAGAACTTTTGTATAATCTTCATACAATTGAGCGAGTTCATGAAATTCTTGAAGAAGCACAGCACTTGGAGTGTTTTTCTTGTTATACTGTGCAAGAGACAGGTTGCAGTGTATGTCAGGGTGCTCCCAGGGAGCTATGATGCCAGGGAATTCAACTACCTGGGATGCTACATCTAATCCGACAGACTCGGCCAAGGTCTTCAATCGCATACTGAATGGAGGGATCACGCTAGGTTTTGCGAGAAAGAGTCGTTCCGAGCGTGTTTCTTGAACAACTTCTCGAGTGGGGTGCTGGAGGACAGATCGGATGCGGAGAGAGTACATCATGCCCAATGCGAATCTACGTCTTTCGAGGCAACACTCATTAGCCTCTGCATATAAACTGGGCACAGGGGATGTACGAAATGCACCTGTAGCCAAACGAAGCCCAAGATGATGAATGGGATCCAACATCTTGAGCACAGACTGTCTGGCAGACCCATAAACAAAGCAGCCATAGTCTAATCGGGAGCGTACCAGAGAGCGATAGATCCGCAGGAGGCACAATCGATCCGAGCCCCAAGACCGGTGTGACAGAACTTTAAGGATATTGAGAGACTTGTGAGCTTTCAGTTTCAGGCTTTTTACGTGAGCATTAAAATTCAGTTTACTATCAAACGTAAGACCCAAAAATTTGTGCTGAGGTTGGACACTAACATTACTATTGTAGATTGTTAGGGATGGTTCAAGAAGGATTCCACGTTTGCGGGTGAAGCAAACACATGCAGTCTTTTCAGGAGAGAACTTAAACCCATTACTGTCAGCCCACTCAGTAAGCTTGTTGATGCCTAGCTGAACCCTGCGTTCACAGACTGAGAGGTTACAGGAGGAAACTGAAATTTGTAAATCATCGACGTAAAGTGAATACTGAACCGACGGAGGGATTACAGATGCAATGGAGTTCATTTTGACTATAAACAAGGTGACACTTAGTACTCCTCCCTGCGGCACTCCATTTTCCTGCAGGAATTCACGGGAGAGTGTGTTTCCCAGCTGGACTCGAAAGGTGCGCCTGTCTAAATAGCTCTGAATTGCACGAAGCATGCGTACCACGTAGTCCGAGGTCAAACAGGTCCCTCAAAATGCCAAAGCGCCAAGCCGTGTCATACGCTTTCTCGAGATCAAAGAACACGGAGAGGCAGTGCTGCCCGTGTGCAAAGGCCTCACGCACAACAGTTTCGAGACGGACCAAGTGGTCGACTGTAGACCTTGATGAACGATAGCCGCACTGAAATTTGTCGAGCACCTTACCATGCTCCAGATAGTACATTAGTCTACGATTAATCATTCGCTCCAGTGTCTTACAGAGACAGCTGGTAAGAGCAATGGGCCTATAACTGGAAACACAAGAAGCATCCTTACCAGCTTTCAAAAGTGGAAGGACATGTGCTACCTTCCAAGATGAAGGGAAATAGCCCTCCTGCCATATGCGGTTATAAAGATATAAAATGACGTCGAGTGTAGAAGGATGGAGATGCTGTAGCATTGAATAATGTAAACCATCTGGTCCAGGAGCTGAGGGCTTTGTGTTATGAAGAACTGCGAGGAGCTCGTGCAAGCTGAATGTAGCATTATATCCCTCCTGTTCACCTCCTGAGGTTTTCAAGGGATTGCTCTCAGCCTTCAGTTTGTGTTGAAGGAAAGTAGATGAATAATGATGTGAACTGGATATATATTCAAAATGTTCTCCAAAAATATCAGCTTGTTCCTCGAGTGTGTCTGGGCATGTTCCATTCCTAAAAAGCAGGGGGATTTTAAATGCATGATAGGAACCATTGATCTTGTGTATTCGATCCCAGACCTCCTTAGGTGAGGTACTGCTGTTTATAGTAGAAGCATAGCCTTGCCAACTTTCCCGTTTGGCTTTTCTTCGGACGTAGCGTGCACGGGCCTTCATTTTCCGAAAGGATATGAGGTTATCTCTAGTGGGGTATCGTCTCAGAATACCCCAAGCCCGATTTTGTTTCTTGCGTGTCTCTTCACATTCCGAATTCCACCAAGGCTTTGGCCTCCTAGGGAGAAATTGAGATGTCTGCGGGATGGACAACTTGGCTGCTGCTGATGATGCGCTTGGTTAAAAGATGATTGAGTTCGTCAATTGTGAGACTATCGAGACGAGAATGTGCTAAAAGCGATGTCTGCTTGAAAAGGCCCCAATCAGCCTTGTCAAGCTTCCAACGAGGCGGGCGTGTATGAATTAAAGAGGGCTAGGCGGGCGTGCATGAATTAAAAGAGGGGCTACGCTACAGGTTAAAAGAGTAGGAAAATGATCGCTTCCACGTGGATTGGAATCCACACTCCAGGAAAAATCTGGAAGTAAAGTAGCAGAACCAATTGAAAGGTCGATGGAAGTTGATGACAAAGATGATGGACTAAAATAGGTTGGCTGGCCCGTATTAAAAAGACAAAGACTTCGTGTGGTTAAAACTGACTCAACAATTTTTCCTCTGACATCCTGACGTGTGCTCCCCCATAAAGGGTTGTGACAATTAAAATCGCCCATCAAAAGGAAAGGCTCAGGAAGCTGGTCTAACAGCGAGTTAAAATCTGAACATTTCAAAGTAAAAGAAGGTGGCAGATATAAAGAACATACTGTAAGAGCCTTATGGTGCATGAACCGAACAGCCACTGCTTCAAGTGGTGTGGACAGTGGAACCTCTGTGCAGGGAACTTCTCTCGGGAGAACCACCGCAACTCCCCCAGAGGAACTGACAGAGCTCGGACGATCCTTCCGGAAAACCTGGTAACGTCTGAGGAAATTGGTACGGCTGGGACTCAAATGAGTCTCTTGCACAGCACAGCGCTCGTGGCTTGTACTCCTCCAGAAGATGCTCTACATCATCCAGGTTTCTTAGAAGGCCACGACAGTTCCATTGTATGAGTACTGAAGCCATTTTAGGGACAAAAACCGGAGCACATGGAAAAGTGAGTCAGTTGCCTCACTTCGGAGGAGTTACGAGTTGTTTTTGATTTTTGTTTCTTCGTAGTCTGCCACTCCATCTCGTCCTGGTCAGAACCCGGAGTCGATGAGAGGGCAGACAAGGCAGCGCCAGTGTTCTCCTGAGCCCCGCAGGCAGACTTGCCTGCTGGCCCGGGAGGGTCTGTGCCGCGGGGCCCCAATCTGCGGCCACGACCAGAACTAGGTGGAAAGGTGGTTGATGTACTGGGGAAGGGTTCTACCCCGTCCATCTGTTCCACCTCTTTACCTGACAGGGAAGCTGCATGCGAGCCACGCAGCTCCTTGGTTGCTGGCTGCCTCTCCAGGGACTGAGGCCGAGGGCCTCGCTTTTCTCCTCCTTAGGAGAGCGGCCAGTGTTGACAGGTGCAGCCGGTGCTGGCCTGTCCTGAGCAGAGGAAGCAGCCAAAGCGCCCTCTCCGCGAGAAGAGGAAGCCTGCTGACCCTGCGCTACAGTCTTGAAGGGTAGGGCAAGCACGGCTATTGCCGGCCCGCCCTTGCCCAGGGGAGCAGCATGCTGCTCCTGTTGAGAAGATGGGGCCCTTAGGTCGGCACGCCGAGGGATGGGCCTCAGGAGAGACCTGGGTGGCCCTAGTCTCCAAGCGTGGTGCAGGGCCCCTGCGCACCACCTCGGCGTAACCTCCTTTCGAGAGGAAGGACAGCTTCTTCTTAGCTTCCAGGTAAGTGATATTCTCCTTTGCCTTTAGGGAAAGAATTTCTTTTTCTTGACGCCAAAGGGGACAGGTGCGGGAGTAAGCTGGGTGGGGCCCACTGCAGTTACTACAGCGGGCCGCTGCCTCGCAGATGTCAGCAACATGTTCCTGGCTTCCACATTTCGCACAAGTTTCTTTCCCTCGGCAACTGCGTGACCCATGCCCAAAGCGCTGGCAGCGGAAGCACCGTTGCGGGTTGGGGACATAGGGACGGATGCGACACTGGAGATAGCCTGCCTTCACAGTTTCAGGGAGGGTATGTCTCTCAAAAGTCAAGATCACGTGCTTTGATGGGGTTTCCTTGCCATCCTTCCGGAACATAATACGTTTAACGGCGACAACACCGGCATCTTTCAGTCCTTCCAGAATTTCTTCCTCGCTAGCGTCGAGGAAGTCGTCTTCAGAGAGGACTCCACGGATCGTGTTGAGCGTCCGGTGAGGACTCGCGGACACTTCGACGTCGACTATGCTGGTCATCTTGGAGAGTGCCTCACTTTGAACTTTCGTGTTTACTTCAACGAGAAGGTCGCCGGAGTGGAGTTTTTTTGCTTTGTATGAGAACCCAATGAGGTTTTCTAGCACCTTGGCTACCACAAAGGGGGACAATTTGGACACTGGTTTGTCTTCGAGGTTCGAGTGGATCACAAAAAACTTTGCAAATGTTCTCATTTCAGGGGCTTTTCCAATGACTTGGGGCTCAGGGCGAGGCCTCTTGGAAGCCTGCTTTGAACCGGGTTTAGAGAGGAGGGGCGCCATATGAAGGGCAGGAACTTCGGCATCTGAGTGCACCACCCACCACGGAGTCCAACGAGGGGATAGGTAACATCTCATAACAGGTCTGGCTTGTCTGAGTATGTTACTCTACCAGTGCTACCAGGGTAGGGCTATAACCGAGTGTGGGTCAAGATAGAGTTCTGTCGCCACCCAAGGTTAGCCCTTGCCGCCAAAGAAGGTGAAATAGAAAGGAAGATGAGAAGAAGAAGAAGGTTAAATATAGGGATAGGAGAGGAAAGGCGACTGACTGAATTATCCTGGTCTGGCGCATCATCAATATTCCTAATTATAGTGTGGACGGGGACAAGATAAGAAGTAATACATACGTGTCTGTGTGGGTTATCGTGGGTACAAGAACCCAAGTTACAAACCCCAGAAGTGGCAGCCAGACAACGGCTGCTAAAAAAAATTAGAATGATTGTGCCGTTTGTCACCGAAACATCGGTCGCTGTGTTACTTTGAAGCCTATCTTTGAAAATACAAAATTTTCGGTTAGCTTTTTTGGGGGGGTTGGTCAAAACTGCGGTGAGCTTTCCTCCGCATTCGCCGGTTTTGTGGTGAGCTTTATCCGGTGAGCTTTTACCCGGAGAACGTTTCTCCGAGATTCGGTGTTTGAAGAGGGTGGAGGGGGAGGGGGGGGGACGGAGGCCTTGTATTCTGGATGGAATTGTACGGTCTCGGCAGCGTGTCCTTCGATTCGCTGACGAGAAGCAGCCGACATAAAGATGAGTGCTTGTCATAACGCTAGAACGCGCACGCACACGAACACGCGAGCATGCACACACACAAAAGTAGGCACGCACGCGCAAACACAAAACCCAGCTTTCCACACGCGCCCGCACGCACGAGCGCACACACACACAAACAGGCCCGCGCACACACACGCACGGACTTACACACATGGGTGCACACACACACACACGCAAAGGCGTGCACAAACACAAAACATACCCAATGACACACTCGCGCGCGAATATGCGCCTGCGGGCACGCACACGTAAACACACAACGCCGGCAGGGTTGCGCGCGCACGTTCAGAAGCATGCACACACACGCAGGCGTGCACCCACATACACACACGCAGGCATACGCACACGCGTAAACGCTATCAAATGCAACGTTGAGCGCACGCGGGCGCGCGCGCACACAAAAACAAGCAGGCACACACGCACATGCACACGCGCGCAAGCACAAGCGCTTCGCACGCTTCTGTACGCACGCGTACACACACAAGCATACGGACACACACACGCACACAAGTAGGCACACACACTCACGCATACACAGACACACGCAAAGCAGAGCGGTCAAAAAGCAGGAAATGAAGAGTACAAAAAATTAAGCCGAAGCACGATCGCTAGAAAACACACCCAAGCGGCCTTGCCTAACCAAGGTTAGACACACGGATACCGAAAACTGCGAGATAGAAAGTTTTTCCTCTAGGAGCCTCTAATTTCTCGACCAATCAGTCCCCTCTGACGTACGTGGTTCTAGGTGTAAAAATTAGCTTGAAGTTTGATTCACCTTATGCTGGCTACAATCACGATGAGAAACCTCAAACAAAAAGTGAACCTGATAAAAAAGAAAAATCTTGCTATTACGAGAAAGGTATTCGAGATACTCTAAACGACTTAATTTTCGCGAAACCTTAATTTTCGCGAATTTCGCGAATCGCCTACAGTTTGCGAAAAATAGGTCCCGCGAACAATTCCGGTAAAATGTAAACACATTAGAATTTAAATTGAGGTACCACCGCGTTGCGAAAATTAAAACCCGCGAAGTACTCCAAAACTTCAGCTTTGACCTAAGTCGCTGAAATATCGAGTCCACGAAAAATAACTCGCGTTCAGTATAGAATATACTCAATATCCTTAACCTCTTCAACGATACGCCATCCGCAGGGTTAAAGTACGAACAACAATGTACTCTGACAGAAATGCCTAGTCTGCAGTGGCATGTTGACCATTTCTCTGGTCGTAACATAGATTATTGGCAAATACAAGCGTGTCTAATGTACACTGGAAGAAAAGGCAGTAGTTTACTGAATTTCGGAACTGTTTACTTTTTCGCATTCACACTGTCTACGTAGCTTTTTACTACAGACATTTCCATCCTTCGTCGCATGAACGCCGCCATCTTGGAATCACGTGACACGGCCGCCGTAAGGTGGCTTCAACCCGTCGCTCCGCTCTACCCTTCGCGCCTTGGCGAAGGAGTTGTATTCGTATTTTTCGTTGCGTTTTACCGCGTTTCTTTCCATATTTTGTAAATTGACGTCCGATGCTTACAGACCTTTTTCGCTTACTCTCCTGCCCAGCCACCTGGTAAGCATATCCGGTATGGGCGATGAAAAAAATGGAAACATTTAACTTGCAAATAGTAAAGAAATAGTGAGGAGACAAAACGAGAATGGGAGACGGTTACGTTTATATCCTCATGCAGACATGTCCCAAGTGCGTTTCTAGTAACGAGTGACTTCCCCTAGTTACTTTCTTCGGTAACCAGTGACGTATTTAGTTATCTTTTCAGAAGAGGAAGGAGTAGCGTACTTAGTCACTTCGAAGGCCAAGTGACGAGTAACTTTATCTTGTTACTTTTGTAACGTGTACAACACCGTTCAAATAGACTTGTTTTAGTTCTAACCTGAATATGCGTATATTGCTACAAAGGCAGATTGGCAACCCGGAAAAGACAATTACTACACAGTATGACAGTACAGCTACGTTTAACGCTGAACACGTCAATCGAACTCTACAGCTGGAAATGTCCTTCACCCAGCGAACACAATAAGGTTCGTTGGTTGAACCTTCTGAAATCGTGCACAGGCCGAATGTTAACCCGAACGTTGCCAGCACGGGAAGGCACAGAACCCATTGTCATTTTGGAACTTTGCAAGCAGAGAGAACAAAGGAGAGAGGGAAATCCCAGATTCAGCAGCTCTTCCTGAAAGACAACACTGCCGTTCTTTTGAGAACGTGAGTAGAACGACTCTCCAGCGTTGCCGTAGATATGTTATCAAGCAAGCTCGGAAACTACCGATAAAACCTTGGAGAGGCAGCTACTGCTTAAGTGCAATGACTACTGAAAAAAAAATAAAGCTTGCAACAAAAGCAGTTGTGTATTTGGTCGTCAAAGTAACGCGAAATGTGACTCGTTACATTTGAGTTAAAGTGACGGGTTCTTTTTGAATATCAGTAACAAGTAACCTATTTAGTTACTTTTTGAGCGAGTCATGAGTAACGGTATTTAGCTACTTTTTTGGGTGTGGCGTGTAAATGTCTTCCTAAATGTATTTATTGGCGTGGCGAGGGCAAAACAATTGTTCACCCATACTGGAAGTGACGATATTTCAAGATGCCGGCGTTCTTGTGAAAGATGTCTATACACCTTTTTCGTTTAGCCTCGCACCCAGCCACGTTGTCTTCATATCCGGTATGCGTTCCGAAAAAAAAAGCAAGAGATTACAGCCCTGATTAAGTAAAACAGTATAGAAGGGTCATAACAAGAGCGACTGACGGTTGCGATTAAAATGTTAACACGTTCTGCTGTCGAGGCGAGAAGAAAGCGATGTTTTCACGCATACCGGAAGTTCCAGAATTAAAGATGGCGGTGCCCACGTAGAAAATGTGTATACATAATACCTAATGCCATGTCATCATTATGTGCATAACATTTGGAGTTATTTTTGCAACACGTTTTGCAATTTTGATCGTCGGCGTAAGTTTGAGAAGGAAGAACGCAGGAATCGGCGTTATCCTTGGCGCACGGTGAACCAATGACTTATTCATTCATTCATTTGTTTATTTTTCGGGCTGATGAACAGCTGTCGCCTTTCTAATGATGCACAATTAACATACATAAAAAAGGCAACTCAAGTTCGCTCCATCGTAGTGGCTGAATATTGGGAATCGGTAGCGGAATGCATTTTATGATCGCACCTCTAGGATCCTTAGGAAGATGACAAATATTTAGCAAAAGGAGCTACTATGTCTGTTTTCTGAAAGCACCGTGCCTTGCCTTTATAACAAACTTAAAACAGTTGCTCCTGATTATTCGGCCTATTTTGTTTGGCAACATACTCAGTGGCGCCATCTATTGAGTAACACCAGGCACACTTCCGCTTTGCGTAGATTTCCCCTAATCTGCTTACTCATCATTCTTTTATCATAAAAGTAAATTAAGTCTTGCAGCGCTATAAGTGGTCATTTCCAGAGTACAGCATATACTTGAGTTCGCAAATTCATCGAAATCTGCCGTCTAGTTCAGAACCGGAAGTAGTGGTTGGGGGCTTTTTGCACACTGGCGCCACCACGTTTCAGCTCACGGGAGAAAGAGCGAATATGGGGGAGCTCATGGAGATAGACAACGAACGTTTGAAGTTGCATTTTATTTCACCCTTGGAATATTGCTAACGTCAATGTCAGTCGATATCTTTGTTTATTCGCTTGATCTGTTTGTTTTTTGTGAATTTAGGGAAGCGTTTTACCGTTCTCGGTACCGTGTCATTCAAATGCTTTCACAAACTTCTTAGGACATTGTTATGTACTCGGCACCGCCGGCAGGTGGACTAAGCAACCGATGCCGCGAGCCTCTTGACTATCGCGTGCTAGCGAGAGCTCGGGCACTTGTTCCTGGACCGAGAACCGCGATGGACGCACCGTCCACACTGTAAAGCTGAGAGTAAAGCTTGTATTTATCAGACATACGATTGAATTAGTTTAGTTCAATTATTTTAGCGCAAAGGTCGGAACAGCCTTGGTGAAATAACTGTCACAGACAGTTTGAGAGTGCGTAGCACCCGGAACATGTGACGCGAAAGAGAAGCCGTCTGCATGGAAATCTCTTTGAGTGCGGCGTTGCCTTTGCCGGATAACGATTTCCTAAGCGGGGCTGGTGACGCCGAACTCTACAAAGCTCACATGCCTCAATAAATACATGTATATATTAGAAAGGTTCGTGAAGTGGTGCCTGAGATTCGACTTCAGTCAAAGTTGTCGGAGCTTGCGACCTTTAATTTTATTTGGCAAATTTTACGCAAGACAAATTTTCAGACTCCACCAGACGGGCCTGACAGTTATCTTATTTGTTTCCCGAGTACGCCGTAAGCAAATGTCCGTAAAATGGATAGTTTCTTTTCTAACGTCAACATTGTGAAACGCTGTGAATGGGTACTTCGACAGGGCTGATTGTTAAACCAATTTCTCACCCGTCCTAGGATGGGTCATCAAAACATTGCTCCAATGCTTAATTTATAAAGAAAAAACCCAAGAGATTAGCACCTTTCTTTTAGGATATGTTTATCATTACTGAAGACATTTCTAGCGTCTGAAGTACATAAAAAGTTGGTGATCACTGATCACTCATTTTTCATGTCTTAAAGGGATACTTCAACGAAATTTGAAACATAACCGTCGTGTTCAAAAATTGGTTCAATATGATCCACAATATCCGTAAATGACAATCGCACGTTTGTATTTTGCGCCTTTAGGGCTGTATTTTTTGTTATAAACGGCCCGCTTTAGCAAGCGCTCGGAGAAGGCCCAGCTTAGAGCACGTGACATACGACGCAATCGTGTCGTAGGTCGTCTCGGGACGAGCAAAGCTACGGCGAGGCTGACTTCCAAGGGATGGCCTAGTTGTTCCAGCCACCGAAGCGGCTGCTTTTGTACGAATTCTGAGTGACGGGTTAATCTTCTATAATCTTGTAGGGGGACAATAGCGACTTCTGGAACACACAAAAGGGATTCTCCGGAAGACGGGAGTTCCTCCTTCCCCTCTTCTCTCGTCATGGCCGGAGGCGAGACACTCACCGTCACTAGCTGTCAAGGTTCCTAGACGGGCATTACAAACGAGGTGCTAGCGACATCCACCAGGTGCTCTTTCCTAGATCGTTTAATTCGTTTTAAAATTTCCTTTTTGGTGACTTTTTTCAACAAGATATTGGTGTGTTCGATGTGATACTGGTCCTTTGAACACATGTAGACCATAAAATAAGCACCGTAATTTCGTTGTAGTACCCCTTTAAGGGATACTTCAACGAAATTTGAAATATATCCGTCGTGTTCAAAAATTGGTCGAATATGATCCACAATATCCGTAAATGACAATCGCACGTTTCTATTTTGAGCCTGGTGGCTGTATTTTTTGTTATAAACGGCCCACTCTAGCAAGCGCTCGGAGAAGGCCCAGCTTAGAGCACGTGACATCCGACGCAATCGTGACGTAGGTCGTCTCGAGACGAGCAAAGGTACGGCGAGGCTGACGTCGAGGGATGGCCTAGTCGTTCCAGCCACCGAAGTGGCTGGTTTTGTACGAATTTTGAGTGACGGGTTAATCTTTTATAATCTTGTAGCGGGACAATAGCTACCTCTGGAACACACAAAAGGGATTCTCGGGAAGACGGGAGTTCCTCCTTCCCCTCTTTTTTCGTCGTGGCCGGAGGCGAGACACTCACCGTCACTAGCTGTCAAGGTTCCTAGACGGGCATTACAAACGAGGCGTTAGCGACATTCACCAGGTGTTCTTTGCAAATCGTTTCATTCGTTTTAAAATTCCTTTTCGTGACTTTTTTAACAAGATATTGGGGCGTTCGATGTGATACTGCTCCTTTGAACACATATAGACCATAAAATAATCGCCGAGATTTTGTTGTAGTACCCCTTTAAAGGGGAACTCCGCCGATTTTTCGAGCAACCCCAACTAACTATATTTTCGAAATCGCCGTCCTTTACTCTTTCCGGTATGCTATATATTATCCCGAAATTCAGAATAGTTATTGTGAAATCGGCAAATGAAAATGACGCCAAAACGAAGATTCAAACATACCCGCGCTTTTCATTGCCATGACGTCACGGGTGGGCCGGATTGCGGTTTGAGCAGGCAGTCTAAAAATGAACTATGACGAGCATTTCTTTCGTGCTGCTGCGCGGGAGCTGGAGCGACTTTCCAAAGCATTCATTTGACACCATAAAACTGTTTGCAATCAGTTGGGAACTACGTCTACAGCCCAAAGATGAACCCCTGCTCACCTATGACATCACTTTTTCAATGTTGCCAGTAGAGCTTTTCAGTTTGAAAAACACGATTAGGACCAAAATTGTAAATTCAGTAACTTCGCGAAAAAAAAGTTATTTTGTCCAAATATTTGCGTTTCTATTTCAGCGATGTTTGTTGGTGTTTTTATCAAGTTTTTAGGCAAATCGGGGACCATGAAGAAAAGGGCGGAGTACCCCGTTAACACAATATACCAGGGTCTGGTGTTTTTTTGTGTGTTTTCCGCAAGGTTTCGTGTTATAATTATTTTATTTGTGTAAATATGTCATATTTTGTGTTATTTTCAAGTTGTTGAACTTTGTTTTATCGCTTATGTACATTTACCCTCTTACATTATCGAATTCACAAACGTAAAAAATACCAAAACAAAAAAAAATGTTTTTTTTATAAAATGTAGTTTTATTGGGTACGGTTGCAGACGATGAAAATCTTCCCCATGCACCAGTTTTGTCGTTTCGCAGCTGAACGCGTCCGAAAACATGGCCAGATGCGTCAAGAAGTGTTCTTAAAGACGTCCTCAATTATGACTTCAAACCACTTCGTAGTTCACAAAGTTTCTCAGTACTACTGTTTTATTGGCAGTGTGTTGCAGCAGACACATTTCTTGTACAAAGTTAAGCGAAAATGACATAAAACACCAACAGAGCAGTAAGCGCGCAGAATCCGGAACCAACCAATTGAAGCCACCCAAAGGCGGCGCGTACGCCAGTGCCCTCCATCCGCCGCTCGGGTAACTAGTGAGATGGAAGCGTGTATACAGGGATTCGAAATCATTGCGTCAAGCTTTGCCATTTCGATCTAGTAGTTTGCTTTGGGGTCTAAACTCACGCTTTCTCTTGGCTGATATGATGCAATTTATTTATACCTGGCTTATCGATTTTTTTTGTCTTTACTAATATTACCTATTGGTCGAATATAATGGGATGTATGTTGATTTTCGTGCTCCTCCTGCGAAATGTACTGGCCAGCCGAAAGCTCGTCAGCCCGTAAACGCGGGTTTTAGCACAAGATAAGTTTTATGAGTTGTTTTACATAAAACCATCACCACACCCGACCGTCCTATTCGTCCGCCATATTTTATTGTTACAGATAGTTTAGATACATATATAAAGCATATAGTCCGGTAGGGCTAATTTAAAAATGAACTCTCTCCCCCATAAAAGCAGAAAAAAATCAAAGGTACTTTTTATGCATTGAACTTGGAACTAATCCATTCTCAGTCCGATATGATGGCAGCGAAGCAGCGGATTTGTTTATCACATCAAAAGGAAAAAAGAAAAATACTTAGGTCGTTTCAAAATACGTATAATGTTCTGAACAGCTTACGCACGGCTTTCCAGAATTGTTTTCAAAACGGCCGGTCCACTCGGGATACGTTTTGTGGTACACATATACATTCAAAACGTTTTTTAAGAGACTAAAAAGCAGTGCCAAACACTTCCATACCTTACTTCCAGGTGCTGCATAAGCCAAACAACATTCGAGCTATGCTGTGCAGCGCAGCTGAGTTGCAAGCGCTGCGCGAAGAGCAGCGTGCGTGACACACTTCGGTGCTCGCCGGTCCTTTTCAGGGTGATAAAACGTAATAATAAATTTCTAGATTCCCAACAATGTTGTGCTCGTTGCGCAAAATAAGCAACTGAAATGAAGTTACTTTTTACTTTCGCAAAAGTAAGCGTGTTATTGAAACTCGTTGCTATTGTTGAAGCTTGGGTGACTTGGTAAATACTTGAGAAATAGAACAGCGCAAAGGACGACAGACCGGATGAAAAAAGACCTGAGACAGAGACGCTGCTGAACAGCGAAACAATTAGAAGGGACCAGTGAAGTATGCTCCGTTCACCCCTAAGTTGACAGGGCGGTGGCTGCCACGGGTTTGCCGAACCGGTCAACCGTCTCCCTTAAGTCACTTCAGAGCCGTGTATATAAAAATTGTTTGGTCAATGCGAGGAGCGGGCAGAGCCAGGGCGTGCACCAGACATAAAAAAAGGATTTGACATGCTCTCTTGGTTTTCCAGAAGCCGAAAAGGATCCCCTAGCGGTCGTAGCAAAGAAACAGTTTTAATTATAGATAGTGTGGTTTTTATAAGAGCGTAATAATTAAATGTAGTAACCCTTCATGTTGAAAATAGGATGCACGTGATGTTTCGATTATGATCACGCAGAAAGTTGTCAAAAACGAATATGCCGCTCAAACTCTCTTTTGCTCAAACAGACTGTAACCGCTCGGACTGAAGATTCCCGGCCCTCGGCGCCTGGCGTACGGATTATGTCGGTCGGTCCGCTAGTCGCGCTCTTCCACCATGATTTTGGGTGACCGTGATTGAAACAGCACGTGTACCGTATTCTCAGTCACCGAGGGTTACTCCGACGCAGTTATTAAGTTCGTTTTTCGCGATTACCGCCAGGGTATTATTTCCGGCTTCTGGTTGGCCACATTTGAATTTGTAAAGACGCCCTGGAACACGGCACGCAGCACGCTTTAAGCCAATGGCGTCGCCTCATTTAACTTCTACACTTGCCAATAAATGGCCAAACTCTCTAAGTGCACCTCTGCATCACCTGACCCCGCACTCTGCGCGTGGCTGAGAGCCTAGATTGATGTGAGGGTCCATCTCAAACCACGGGTAGCGTTTGCACTCTAATGGCGGACGTCTCCTTCCGGCGATCGGTCGTCAGTGCGCATGCGCTGCGTTGTCGCGTAGCAGGGAGGAAAGCGAGCTGGAAAGGCTGAGACGCTCGCGGACGACCAACCTGTTCGTCGCCCCCTCGCAGCTAGTACTGCAAACGCGGCCCTGAAATCACGCTAACCATGATTGAGCAGTTAAAAACTCTCTATAATAGAGGCTCTCTACGCGTGGGTATGGGCGAGAGCGTCATCACGTGGCGATCGAGCGATGGCTGATTGGTCCAACGAGCACGTGAGATTCCACTTGCCTGTCCGTTTAGGGGTGAACTCAGTGTAAAAGGAAAGTTGCTACAGTTGGGAGCTTAGTCGAGCAGTAGTACGGCTACGTGGAATTAAAACAGCACAAATGGCGAGAGATCAAAGTAAGCGTCACGGAAACGTAACAAAATACCGTTGCCGTTACTTGAAGGGGACCATTAAAATACCTTTTTACTTTTGCCAGATAACTCTTTACATTAAACCTTCAACGTTCACTGAATGCCAAACAGGCATCCGTTTTCGTCTCGATTTATTAACTTCTACACAAAATAATATTGAAATTTTGACTTTTTCTTTCTCTCCAACTGACCTCAAAACAAGTTGCGGCGTAATTTTGACGGTCGTGACCTACCCTGTTTCCGGAACCGGAAGTTCTCTCGGCAGTAGAATGGGAGCGTCAGCGGCGGCGAGTTGAGGGTGCGCCGGTAGGTTTTACCGCGCTGATGGCGCTGATGTCACCGACGTATTTTTTGAATCGGCGCCCCTCATCGCCGCGATAGCCATGGACACATCGCAGCTGAGCGAAATTCAATGAGATATGTTGCGCTACAGCGATAGCATGGGACTAGTCTCATACGCCGGTATGCCTGTTGGGAAGTGCGGCGAGTCTTCCGGTGAAGACTCCAGAAGTCAACCCAACTGTCATTGTTGGTAAAAGGCGGCACGTGTCAGTCGTTTGCAAAGCGACGTGGATGGAAACAAATTGCCGCGGCGTTTTTCGCGGCCTAAGAGATACAGGAGCTAGCCGACGTTAAAAAAGATACGTTTGAACTACGACAGTGTCAGCAACAGCCACGTAAATACCTGTTCACTCTCGGAGCGAACGCGCGTTTGATGGAAGTGCTGTATTCGCGCTGTCAGTAAGAGGCTTGCGGGACCGATCTTTTATGATTGCAACTCGATACTGACGCGACACTGGGCAAAGGAAGGTTCGACCGGCATCGCACGTAGCTCCCACGAACTGTTATAGCTGGACAGTGACGTGCAGTAGTGTCAGAATCAAAAATGGCATACTAATAACAAAGTGTGCATACCGTGTTACGAAGGTAATCCATACGGCGTTTGTTTGAGCTCTATATCACACAAACAAGAAGATATGAATCGACGAGAGTCCATTTTCGACGACAGTGTTTGTCAACACTGCCTCAGGAAAACAAGGGAAGAGATTGACCTCACCTCTTAATCTAGAATTGAGGTCAGCGATCAAAATACGAGAAGGGTCCACAAGGGTCGAGTCGGCATATTCCATTCAGCACGCCAGCCGGTCGTGGGCAGACGGTCTTGGCCAGGTACCGTTGAAGCAACGCGCTGCAGAGGCGGAGTGCCCGCTAGGCCTATCTGCCGCGCTCGCTTGGTCGCGGGTCGGTTGAATTCGTTTCCGTCCTGGTTTTTCTGGTGCTTGTGGATCCAGCGTTCTTGTTCGTCGTGGTGTGTTTCAAGTACTTTTTCTTGCTGCTTGAAGTCGGGATGCGCGAGAAGAACACGTAGAAAAATAAACGTTCCTTGATCGTCATGGCCAAGTCGCTGAGCGACGCTGTCGGACCTACCACTTTACAGGCAACCTGCAATGCTGTTTGGTTTGGCGCCATCGTAGCGACTGAAGCAAGAAATATTGGGTACCCTGAGAGTGGCGGCTGCATTGTTCAAATGTGAGCTTTTACTCTGGTAGCCGCTTAGCCTAGTGTCTGAAGCAAGAAATACTGGGTATCGCAGGAAGCCGTGATCGCGTAAAATGCCAGTACAGCGGACGCTACGGCCCAGGCGGGCCAATGGGAGCGTGACTGCGTATCACCAGAGCGCCTCTACTCCGAAGAAGTATCAGAGACTTTTCGCTGCGTCATGCTCTAATATGTGTGCGTTGCGCTCGTATACGTCGCGCATTTCGAAGCCTTCGGCACGCAATGTGTGGCTTATCGTTCACCCTTTGCTAAGGTACAACGAGACAGGGTATTACCGTGGGCTCTCACTTTGCTGGCGCCACCTGGCCGTTGCCGGCTGGCTATTGCGCACCGCAGTAGTTGCTTCGTTTACCACACGATAGATGGCGCATGGCTCTCAGCATTATCAAATTTGGTAATTTTCGTCACATCTCTAATTTTCTACAAAATGTGGATCTTAATATTATTTAACAAAACTTTTAGGAAACGTTCGCCGGCTATTTATTGTTTACAATAGCGGTTGCTGGTGAGGTAGGCTCTTACCCAATAGGCGACGTGGATTCGGCTGACGCGCTGCGATTCCGCGGATGCATCGCAGTGAAAAGGCAGAGAGCTTTCGAAGGAAGAAGGCGCAAAAGAGTCCAGTTTTCTTTTAAAAGTTCTATAGCGAATTTTTTTTTTGGTTCCCTATTTTTTGTGTATCTTTTCACACCTTTACGGCGATCGGTGGATGAAATTCGATTTCAAAATCGCTTCATGGTCCCTTTAACTAAAAACAGAAGGAACGTTACTTTGTCGTTCTTTTAAATTTCAGCATCTTTGACAGCTACAAGCCGCGGACACGAACTTCGACAACAATTAAGCTCTTACAAAAAGAATTTCCTAGTGTCTTTTATTTTCAAATTTGTTCTTTTTCTCTCAAATTTTGATTAAATCAGCTTTTTTTTCTTTTTTTGGGGGGGGGGACCGATTCGATGACCTCCATGTGCGACTATAAGGCTAAATAGACTATAAACTTTAGGGTTTAATAGAATTCACGAGTCGACGCCATCGCTAGTCTAATCAGGAGGGTGTCAAGACGGAAATGGAATACCAGCGCTCAGAGAGACTCGGCTTGCGAGGAGCTTTCGTGTTGATTTAGCAGGGACGAAGTGTTTAAACGATCAAGTGGACACGGATCGTCGCGTTCGAGACGGATTTCTTTTGCCGCTAGAGGTCCGGCTCTTTATGGCAAGAAGTTACAGTGTGCGAACTGATTTATTTTTTTAGCTAAAAAGAAGTTATTTAAAAGGAACAAGAAATGAGTAATGCAATTTTTTACATGATACCGTACATATTAGCAACGAAAATACTTGACTCGAATGTTATCAAAAATAAAACAGAGCAAAATATCCAAAAAGTAATATACAAACCGAACAGGACAGAGCGCTGACTCGGAACTAAAGCTTTTTTACTCAAATAGAAAAAGAAAAACACACGTTGCTCCACGCAATCGTACGCGCACCTTTTACCCATAGTAGCTTACCATGGCACGTGCTGGGGTGCTATGTTGCGCTTTTTGGACTCCCAGGAGGCTAGGCGAATGAACGTATCTCAGCAGATACCGTCATCAGCGACTCCACCAATCAACATCCAAAAAGCGTTGTTGACGTCACTTCCTTCTCCCTAGTCTACTGGGAGTCCAAAAGCGCAACATAGGGCCCCTCGACCCTCATTGACAACTTCAGGAGTTCCAGCTCCTTGCCAGACAACGCCACCGATGCTGCGCTGATAAAATTTTCTTCTCTACTCTGGATGGGGAAGGCCTCCAGCACTTCGTGTGTCACTTTGTCCCTGTACAGTTGCAAGATGGTGGTGGCGCTAAAAACGCCTCGCACAGGCGCTCTTTGCAGTGACCCGATAAGTGTCCTCCCATTGTCGCTCCGAGGGAGTACCTGTGGTCGCGGAGCCTTTCGTTCAGGCAACGTCCTGTTTTTCCCGCGTAGATGCGGCCGTATGTGAGTGGGATACTGTAGACTACTCCCGTAACACATGGGACGAACGGCATGACGTGCTTCTTAAAGCTCTTGTTTCTTGCGATTCCCTCTGCCTCGCAATAACTCTGAGGCAGATCTGGTTCATTTGTTGCGGTGCTTAGAAAACCACTCCATGGGATTCCATATCCGTTTCCAACATTATATTTTTTTAAACTGTGAGAAATCCCGTGTAAGTACGAGATAACCACAGATCTCTTGCGTTCCACATCTCGTTGTGTTGATTGGCTATTCCTTACTTTCTTCAGCAGTGTGCTTGTCACGCCTGAAAGTAGTGTCGTTGGATAGCCAGCTTTCCTTAGTCTGTGAGTCTGTAGCTTGAAGCTGTCCCCCAGAGTGTGGAGGCATGAGTTTTTGAGCGCAGAGCTCAGACACGATAGAACGATTCCCCTCTTCAAAACTTTCGAGTGGGCCGACCTCCAGTCGAGGATGCCTTTCTTGGATCGTGGACGGTAGATCCAGCAGACACGCGAGTCTACTAGGCACAGTGAATGGTCCATGTACTGGGGTACATTCCTCTTTGGGACCTCAAAGGTAAACCTAAGTCCTCCACCACACTTCTCAAATATCTCCACCACTTTGTTGACCAGCGTTTCCAATAGTCCAGATCTTCTGAAAAACAACAAAAAGTCGTCTACGTAGCGGATTTTCTTGATAATACTCGTGCCGCCTAGCTCTCTTTAAATGGCACAGTCCGCTTCACCAAGGTAAATGTCACTTAGGGCTACGCATGAGCCGATTTACACACCCGACTTTTGCCGGTAGCACCCTTCCCGCCACCCGACTACCATTGACTGCAGACAGAATAACGACAATTCCAAAAAGCTTTCCAGGGATAATCCACTAGAACTTCTGAAAGCCAGCTCTCCAGTAGCCTCAATGCACCCTTTCACTTATTCCAGCAGCGTGTCGTGCGGCAAGGAGTAAGAAAGATCTTCCCCTTCTACACTGCAAGCGCCCCTTACCTCTGGACCCCCTGCCTGGAGGTACTCAACAAGCTCCAAAGAATTGAAAACACTAAAATTGTCCTTAATATTCAATGGTTTGCCCACTCGAAAGTTTTGAAGCGGGGCATGGTTCTATCGTGTCTGAGCTCTGCGCTCAAATAAGCATGCCTCCACACTCTGGAGGACAGCTTCAAGCTACAGACTCACAGCATGAGGAAAGCTGGCTATCCAACGGCACTGCTTTCAGATGTGGCAAGCACACTGCTGAAGGAAGGAAAGGGTGGCCAGTCTCTTTTTCTTGTGAGTGAAGCAGTTGTAGTTGTGTAATGACTGACGCCGACTCACAGTAAATTAGTTTTATTTACACTCGCATGACAGATGACCCCCAGCGTCATACACTAGTTCCGTTCTGAAACAGGCTTTTTCTTCATCGTCCTTTCGGCTTGACCTCCGCAGGGGGCACCTGTGAACGCAGGTGTTTGGTGAGTGGCGTCACCACGGACCCCGAGCCATGCGGGTTCGCCCGCCCACGTCTGGCTGTGCGTGGCTTTCCCGTGTCCGGGGAAAAGGGCATCCTGGTGGTTGAGTCGAGCCCGGGGTAGGTTTGGACCCTTCGGGGCCCCCGGGTGAGGCAATACACCACTTCGGCCCCCGCTTCCCGTAGACGGGAGTCCTGGTAAGGCCCGGCCAGGATGATTCAGTCTAGTCGCCTTTTCTTCTACTATCCCCTCCAATCTTTCACCTTTACCTTTCCTGTTTCTTTTACTTCTCTCTCATTTCTCTTACTCCTTTTTCACCCCTCTTTGGCGGCAAGGGCTAACCTTGGGTGGTAATAGACCTCTGTCTTGACCCACACTTGGGTATAGTTTCCCGGCAGCACTGTTAGCGTAACGTCTCCAGCCAAGCCCTTCTTGTTATGGTGCGTTACCTAACCCCTTGTTGGGCTCGGTGGTGGGCGGTGCACCGCGGATTCTGAACATTCTTTGCCCTCTTATGGCACCCCTCCGTTCTAAACCCTCTGATCGGCCCCTGAAAAGGGGTCGGACCGAAGTAAAACTGAATGATAAGTCTTCACCGGTACAGAACACCTTTAGCCGATTCCTTGTTATGCACTCCGAACAAGAAGAAAAACCTCTTGCGAAGTTGTCACCTTTTCTGATAGCAAAAACCCTAGAAACCCTTGTAGGCAAAAACTTCAAAGCAAAGAAGCTAGTATCTGGTGACTTGCTTGTTGAAGTGGAAAATGGCACACAGAGTGCTGCCCTCTTGGACCTAAACAAGATTTCTGAGTATAGAGTCTCCGTCACTCCACATCGAACATTAAATAGTTGCCAAGGAGTAATTTCCGAGGATGACTTGCTAGAGTCAAGTAACGAGGAGATTTTGGAAGGTCTTTCCAGTCAAGGAGTAACGGCAGCACGACGAATCCTGCTTCGTAAAGACGGAAACGAGCGACCAACAAAACATATAGTACTTACATTCTCTTCCACGGTGCTGCCACAAAGTATCAAGGCGGGCTACCTCCACTGTAAGGTGCGCCCATACGTCCCGAACCCGAGACGCTGCTTCAAGTGTCAACGGTTTGGTCATGGCTCTGCCACCTGCCGCGGAAAAACAACCTGCGCAAAGTGTGCATGCACAGACCACCCAACAGATACATGTGGTAGCTCAACCCCTAAGTGCATCAACTGCACTGGTGCCCATCCTGCTTACTCGCGATCGTGTCCAAAGTTTAAAGAGGAGAAAGAAATTTTAACCTTAAAAACAAAGGAAAACTTGACCTACCATGAAGCACGAAAACGCTTTTCGTTCCTTCAAGGAGGAACGTACGCCGAGGCGGCCGTCAGGGGGACTAGGTCGCTGTCAAAGGCATCAGTGGGTACCCAGTATAGTCTTCGAGACACTGAGTGCCCACACAGTCCCCTCACCCCTACAGAGACTTCTGTGGGATCTCAGACGCCTGAGGCCCCACAGAAGCTCACGAAGTCCAAGGCGTTTCCGCAACGCCTGGCCCCGAAGGCTCGGGTGGAGCTTGACCCCACCCGCTCCCAAGTCCGAAAGGGATCCCCTCCTTCCTCTACACAGGGGGTGGAGGAGGCCATGGAGGTCAACGTGTCACTGACGGAACCTCTCCCATCCACCGAGGGTAGCATGGAAACTGCCACCCCTGTGCCTTCATGCTCGAAGGCAGGCAGTGTTTCCTCTGCACCCCTAAAAAAACCAGCGCAGGCATCCCAGGTGCCTGCCGGCCCGTCAGGCAGAGGCCGGGCACAGCCCACTCGCTTGACCGACAATCTGAGAAAGCCGGGTCACTCTGACGAGGCAGTCTCGTTGAAGGGCCCAGAGGTATCAACGGAAGAGAAAATGGAAGAGGCCAGTCCAGCTTCAGATGACGACTTGCTTCCTTCGGGAGCGGAGTCCTTGTCTTCTTCCGCGGGTGAGCCCGCAGAACGACAGAAGGACAATGCTAGGAAGAAAAGAAATATATCCGTCGGACTTTTAGCTCCGAAAGAAAATTAGCTTAACTATATATAGGTATCCTTTTAACTTTACTATGCGTTTTTAGAGGATTTCACTAAAAGGCAGCCACACCGATATTTTTATGCACTTTTGCCCACAACTTTTTATTGATTTTAAATAATTTTTATGGGTCATCTCTCTTTTATGCAATGGAACTGTCGAGGTCTCCTACGCAACATTGATGACATTAGTTTCTTTCTTAGTGAGCTACGACCGATAGCTCTGGCTTTGCAGGAGACTCATTTGAATTCCAGTCATTCAAATGTTTTACGGTCCTATCACACTTTTCGTAAAGACCGCCCATCATCTCATTCAGCCGGTGGTGTAGCAGTTGTTGTGCAGAGAGGGGTGGCATGTGCCGAGGTGCCCCTGGACACTCCGCTCGAGGCAGTGGCTGTGAGGGTTCTGACCGACCGTTTAATCACCGTTGTTTCATTGTACCTTCCGCCACAGAGCACAGTGCAGATGCGTGAGCTTCAAAAGCTCATTGCCCAACTACCACAACCCTTTCTAATATTAGGGGATTTAAATGCTCATCATACCATGTGGGGCAGTGCACGAGTTGATTCGCGTACAGAACTCATGGAACGACTTTTATTGTCATCGAATCTTTGTCTTTTAAACACGAAATCTCCAACCTTTTCTAGTGACGCACATAACTCCTTCACCTGCATCGATTTATCTTTATCATCGCCATCTCTGCTTCCTTGTTTTTCTTGGAAGGTTTTAGAAAACCCATTCGGGAGCGACCACTTCCCGATCGTCGTAGAGAGCCTTGCTGCTGTTAGTACTCTTTTAGAATGTGCGCCGAGATGGCGCCTTGAGAAAGCGGATTGGGAACTGTTTTGCTCATCTGCTACATTTGATATTTCTTTATTATCAGTCTTGTCTCCAGACGATGCTACAGCTTATGTTACTGAGAAGATAATTAAGGTTGCAGAACAATCTATTCCTTCGCACCTCTGGGAAATTACCAAGAAAGTGCAGGCCATGGTGGACTGAAGAATGTTCCACGACAATGAAGAAACAAGACAAAGCTTGGGGCATATTTCGACGGTACCCCACCATAGATAACAAGATCGAATTCAAAAGGCGAAAAGCCCAAGCCCGCTGGACTAGAAGGCAAGCAAAAAAAGAAATCGTGGACGAAATATGTCTCCTCACTGAGCAGCTTTGTCACCGCAAAGGAGGTGTGGGACTGCTATTGCAAAATCAATGGGGATTACCGCTGTTTTATTATCTCTCCATTGTTCAAGACTGTTCTCACATCACTGAAAGACTTCGACAATACTCTTCGCGGTCACTTCCAGAGCGTTTCGAGCTATGAAAGCTACAGTGCCACTTTTAAACAGTTCAAAATGAAAGCAGAATGCGAGCGAATAGTTATGTCAGGGGCAACCTCTACACCATACAACCAGCCCTTTACGCTCCGTGAACTGGAGTCGGCTCTTGACATCAGAAACAGTCTGCCCCAGGTCCTGATTTCATCCACTATAAGATGCTTCGTAAGCTGCCCCTACAACATCGGCTTAGTTTTTTCAACCTTCTTTGGGAAAGAGCTTACTTCCCTGAATGCTGGAAAATAGCACATGTTATACCCCTCTTGAAAGCTGGCAAGGACCCCTCTCTTCCCTCGAGCTACCGCCCATATTGCCCTTACGAGCTGTCTTGGTAAGACTTACGAAAGACTTATCAACAAACGGCTGGGTGTTTTTTTTGACGAACAAAACCTATTTGATAACAATCAGTGTGGTTTCTGCCGAGGCCGGTCTACTCTAGATTTATTTATTTAACATTTATTCAGGTTTACCTCGCAGCGCCTAACTAAGGCATTATTGCGAGGGAGGGATACACATACATGAGCAAATGTACAAAAGCACAGGGCACGACAACATGAGCGCGCAAAACAGATTTGTAGTATTTACATGGTACTCAGTTGAACAGTGGCACGGGCATGAGAACACACGAATCAGTTGAGGAAGTCAGCATTTAAGATATTATCGAAGAACAAAGTTGTAGATGTGATGTTGATTGTATCTTCCGGTAGAGAGTTCCAATCGGTTGTGGTAGAGGGAAAAAAAGAAGTTTTAAATACATCCGTCCTACAGTGGTACTCTCTCACTTTTTTTGAGTGATCTCTTCTTCCTGATGTGAAGTGGGGAGGCAGCATGTAGTTAGCTTTATTTATGCCGAGGTAATTATGAAATATGCTATGATACAACTTTAAGCGCATACACTTCCTTCTATGGGCCAATGAGACTAAATGCAGTTCTCTTTTTAGCTGACTAATACTCGATCTAAAATTGTAGTTATTTGCTATAAACCTAGCTGCTCTATTTTGTACTTTCTCCAATTGGTTCACAAGGTAGGCCTGGCTGGGGTCCCAAGAAACACTTGCGTATTCTAAGATAGGTCTAATATATGTAACATATAATGTGCTTTTAATGTTCATAGGACAGTCTCTGAAGTTTCTTTTAATAAAGTTGAGCATCCGAGTTGCTTTTGCGGTTATGTAGTCCACATGTTTTATCCAGGTAAGGTTTTCTGAAAAATATACACCAAGGTATTTTACATCTGATACTGTCGCCAAAGAATTTCCGCTGATGTCATATGTAAATAAGATAGGCTTGCGCTTACGCGTAAAACGTACGTGATTACATTTATTTATGTTTAACGTCATGCCCCATGAGTCGCACCAGGCTGAGATACGGCGGATATCATCTTGTAGTGCCCAACAGTCGGCAATTTTTTGAACTTCAGAATAGACTACACAGTCATCCGCATAGAGCCTTATCTTTGATTTCAGTGACTGGGTAATATCATTGATAAAAATCAAAAATAAAAGCGGTCCCAATACTGACCCTTGTGGGACTCCGGATGTGACTGGTACGGGGGCTGAGTGCTTGCCTTTGATTAAGACGGATTGTTTTCTCTGGTGTAGATAGTCGGTCAACCATGCGATAATGTTAGTCGGTAAGTTTAATGTTAAAAGTTTATGGATGATAAGGGCATGAGGCACTGTATCAAACGCTTTCTGAAAATCAAGAAATATGCAATCTACTTGAAGTCTGTTGTCAAATGAATATGCAAGATCGTGATAAAACTCAATCAGCTGCGTTTCACAAGAAAATCCTTTTCTAAAGCCGTGTTGCGAGGGAGTGAGATAGCTATTTTCGTTTAGATGACTAAAAACATTGCTGTAGATTATATGTTCCATTAGTTTAGAACAGGTGCACAAGAGAGAAATGGGTCTGTAATTTTGAACAACATTTTTTGGTCCATCCTTATGTATCGGAACAACATTTGCCGTTTTCCACTCGCTCGGGAGCTTTCCACTGGAAAGCGACTTTTTGAAAAGGATTTCTAAATATGAAGAGATGATCCCGGAACATTCAGTTAGAACACGATTGGGTATACCATCGGGACCGCCTGCTTTTTCTGTTTTTAGTTCATTTACCATTTTTAAGATACCGGTGTAAGAAATTTCAATTTCATCCATTCTGTTTAAGGAGAGATCATAAGAGAGCGGATAATCATTAGAAACTGCAGGCGAAAATACCGATTGAAAGTAATTATTAAAGAGTGCCGCTTTCTCTTCATCTTCTGTAACAGCTTGACCACTGTCATTAATCGGAGGAATTCCGAGTGCTACTTTGTTTTTTGACTTTACATATTTCCAAAACTCCTTTGGGTTACTTCTTAGTTTATCATTTAAAGACGCATGAAATCTGAGTTTGCATTCAGCCGACATAGATTTGAATTGTTTACTTACAATGTTTAACTGTGAAAGAGAAGAATTATCGTTGTTTTTGCGGTATCTCAAATATGCTCGCCTTTTTCTTTTGTGCAAGGAGCGTAGTTCAGCGGTCATCCACGGTTTGTCTCTGCGTCGCCTGGAGCTTAGTACTTTGGAGGGGATGAATGCAGTAACTAAAGAATTTAATTTATTCCTAAAGAGATTCCACAGAGTTTCAACATCTAGTAGGTGGGAAAGCTCTCTAAACTCGGGGAAATAGTCACAAAGACTACTTGAGATGCCCTGGTAGTTACCGCGATTATAAAAGAAAACTTTTCTAGGTGGATTTGGCCCACTGGTTTCTGACGCGCTGGTTATGCCCCCAATTATTATTTCATGGTCGCTAATACCAGGAATACTGGACAGAGACGTTATGAGGCCCCTCCTACTAGTAAAAAGCAGATCCAACGTACTCGCCCTCGTTTTGCCTAGCCTCGTCGGGAATGAGACATGCTGATAAAGCTCAAAGCTGGAAATAAAATTAAGGAAAGTCCTGTAAGCGGAAGAAGTATTCGACGTTATGGGTTGACCGTCTCCCACTCCACATCAGGAAAATTAAAATCACCACCAAGCACAAGGTCGCCATAGTTTATAGATGACAGTATATCAAAAAGTGGAAGCATTGTAGTTTCGTTCGAACCTGGAGGCCTATAAAAAGAGCCCACAACAATACATTCGGCATTTTCTAGTGCAATCTTACACCATACAGATTCGCAATTCAAACCAGCAAACGTAATCTCAGAACTTTGTAAACTGTCGTGAACTAACACAAAGACACCGCCGCCATGCTTGTTTCTGTCTCGGCGGTATGCAACATAATCGGGCGGAAACACTTCAGCGTCGCTAATAGAATCTTCCAGCCAAGACTCAGTACCAATGACGATACTTGGTTTAGTTAGAGCAATGACGTCAGCCAAGTCATCCACTTTATTTTTCACACTGCGACAGTTCACAATCGCGACGATAAGTTCACGCGCAGTTCTTATCTTGCGCCCAGCCGGCGACGGTGATTGCTAGGCATTCATTTCTTTTACACGCCCTTCAGTGTTATCGAAGTAGTAGCGCTTTTCATCAATGATAATCTTATCAAAACGTAATTTAAACGGCTTTTGCTGGGATTTAGCAAACTCTACCAGCTGCTTGCGTTCGTACCTAACTTTGTCTGAGAAATCTTCGCCGACCGAGAAGTTGCTATTTTTGAGTTTGAATCCACGGGACAGAACATGTTGTTTAACCTTAAAAGATTGGAAGTTTACAATTATTGGCCTTGTTCGTTCTGGATTAGGGCGGCCAAGTCTGTGCGCACGTTCGATGTCACTCGCTGCCACAATCACCTCAAGTTTGTCTTTACAGAACTGAAGTACTTTTGATTCTGATTGGGACCATGTTTCATTAGGTTCATCCATAATGCCATAAAAAAGTAGATTATTTCTTCTCGATCTGTTTTCCAGGTCGTCTTGTTTAGAGCAGACCGAGGCAAGCTGAGCGGATAGTCTGGTTGACTGTGCGCCGACATCCTGCATTTCATCCTTAAAACTTTTTAGCAAGGCGATATCCGTTTCCATTGCATTGAACTTCACGTTTAGTGCTTCTATCTTCTTATCCAAAATAACTTGGTTTTTATTTATTTCTGCGACTTGACTTAGAAGCGTTTCTTGTCCCTTATCCAATTTTGGTAATAAATCAACAGCTTTCAGCAATTTCTGAATTTGATCGTCAGTGAGAGGTCCAGGGTTAAGTTCAACGTCACCAGAGATTAGTAACATCAGCTCCACAACCGTAGCACAAGGATTGGATAGCACTTTACGGCACCAAAAGCACAAGTTTTCAAGGAGGCTGGGGAACGATGCCGGCTGGCGTTTCCGCGAGTAACGACCAACTTCGAAATAAACAGGACTAACCTGAAGTAGAAGAAGTCGTAAGCGTACTGCGCACGTCATGCCGGCACCGAACCCCGTCCGAAGAGTGAGTGATGCGTCCTTTTGTAGGCTGTGGTCATACGATGTACCGCTCCGTTGCCAGACGCGCCAGGCATCTTGCAGAAAAACCGCTGATGTTGGGTGATGCGATGAAAACTGGTGGCTTTCTTCCGATCCGCGCGGTTCCGAGGTTTGACGACGATACGTTGGTTCACCGGCCCATGCAACAGCAGCGATCTGAAGTAGAAGAAGTCGTAAGCGTACTGCGCACGTCATGCCGGCACCGAACCCCGTCCGAAGAGTGAGTGATGCGTCCTTTTGTAGGCTGTGGTCATACGATGTACCGCTCCGTTGCCAGACGCGCCAGGCATCTTGCAGAAAAACCGCTGATGTTGGGTGATGCGATGAAAACTGGTGGCTTTCTTCCGATCCGCGCGGTTCCGAGGTTTGACGACGATACGTTGGTTCACCGGCCCATGCAACAGCAGCGATCTGAAGTAGAAGAAGGCGTAAGCGTACTGCGCACGTCATGCCGGCACCGAACCCCTCGTGCGCCTCGAGACGAGGATCCGGGAGGCTTTGTAAAGAGGCAGTACTCAGTGCCTCGTGTGTTTTTGACCTGGAGAAGGCGTACGACACGACTCGGAGATGGAATCAGCCGAGACCTTTATGCCTGTGGAGTAGGCCGGCCGCATGTTGCGTTGTATAAACGCTTTTCGACTGGGCGGACCTTCCAGGTTCGACTAGGCACCACATTATCGGACACATTTGTTCAAGAAAATTGGGTTCCCCAGGGGGCATCCTGAGTGTCACATTATTTGTTTTAAAGATGAACACCCTAGCTCAAATACTGCCACCTTCCATTGAACATTCATTGTATGTCGACGACCTACAGGATATCATTTTCCTCTTGTACTCGTCCAGCTGTGAACGCCAGCTGCAG